>CM040240.1:140878400-140919494 GCA_022545495.1 Chrysanthemum lavandulifolium
TGATACACTTAATTCATCAAGTTCATCGATGATATTCCAGTTGAGATTCCATCTCAAACAACCGCTATCACACCCGGAGCTCCCACTCACTCTCGACCATGGGGACGAGCATCTTGACACTGTTCTCGAAAAGGAATCGGACGAATTCATAAAGTCTAGTGTTGAGAACCTTGGCCCAATCCCGAGAGAGTCACAGGAACTTCGATCATATTTGTGATTCTATTTCCTCTTGAGTGTTCAAAGATCATTTTGAAACTTTCTCCGATGTTAGCGACGATTGTACTTCTCATGGGAACATCGAGTATGTTGAGGCATCACTCCTCGGACCGATGTCGATCATCATCTTGAGGAGTTCACCAATGAATTCACTCACATCAATCCACTTTCATCGGAAAGTAATGATAGTCTTCGATTTCAAAACCGATCCGGGAGAGACCGAAAGTCTCCTTGATAATGATCGCTCACTCACTTCTTATCCCAATAAATTCAATAGAGAATGTTGATCACTTTGTTCCCAAACATTCAAAACTACTTTCACCAATCCTCTATTTGAATTCAACTCTGAATTCACTTTAATTTCTGAGAATCCACTCTTTGATACTCAGATTGAGGATAGTGATGAGTCTATAGTGGAACAAGAATTCACAGATTTACATCTTGTGATTGATTCTCTTCACGAGGAGTTCGCCGGTGAACTCACTCATATCATATCTCCGCTAGAGTATGATAACTCCCAAATTGATCATGACACTCCCGAGATTTGTCTTGATCACTTAAGCTTAAATGATGAGATTCATAATCCTGAAATTATGGATCCTCCTATGGATGAAGATGAGTTAGTCATGATGTTTATCATGATTTTCTTTCTCTTCTTCACCTATCCCGTGGCTTCTCTTGTTCTTCACTCCTTCGGAATGAAGACATTATCTTTGACCTGCATTTCCATGTACCATTTGTAAGGCGGGTGCATTCAGATCTCATCGGTGTGGAACTTTCACGCATTTCAAATGTTTATCCAAACATCTTGAATGAAAGTCCGATGGAGATTATCTCTTCCACTTACTTCCCATGAACCAATTAATTGGGGTCGAGTCAAGCTAGCGACTCGGTAATCAAAAACAAGAGCTAAACATGGGTTTTCACCCGTGTGTATTACCCCTAGTGTGGGGAGATGCCCACATGTTGTATATAGATCTAAAAATGAATGAAAATTGTAAATATTAAAAAGAGAATAATTGTTGTGTTTCCACACTTAGCTAGTAAATGTTATCTTTTATCGTTTCTATGTTTCGGCATAACAATGGTACTTTGAATATTGAGGACAATATTCATTTCTAAGTGGGGAAATTCGCGAATTTGATCATAAATGTACCCTTTTAGTCCCTTTTCCCCAAATGGCCAAATTTTAAATTTTTTTAGTGGAAGTACTATGTACTAAACACAACAAATGGTAATCAGTCCACCATGTCTAACCCACAAAAGGATTGGCTAATCCAGAGCAAACGGATCTTGGTAAAGATATCTCAAACCGATTGACGGCTTGCAATTTGCCTAAAATTGTATGGTATTCAAATTCACCATATCCTTAAAAGTGAAGAGTTGGCTAGCCCGCAAGTTTATGGCTTGTGGTAAAGGCGTGAAAACCATAATTGGTAATCACTCACCAAAGATAATATTGATAATTTATCTAAGAGTTGGCTAGTCCGAAGCAAACGGCTTCGTAAAGACAAATCAAAACCGTTGAAAGTCGGTGGTTTGCTCAAAATCATTTGGTTATCGGTGTACCAAGGTTCTTACTTGAACCGAAACATTTGGCTACTCCAAGTAATGGCTTTTGGTAAAGAGATAAAATCCATTAATTTTCTCAAAACATTGCTAGGACTAGCAATATCTTAGTGTGGGGATTGATGAGTGTCTAAATACTCATCATTTTGTATTGTTTAAACTCGCAAAAACATCGAAAACACTTAAGAAATGCATCAAAATGATAAAATATCACAAATAAGTGTTTTATGTGTTTTAAATGCAAAAACATCAAAATCGGTGAAAACGATAAAATTTGCATAATTGGCGCTTTAGTCCCCAAGTTTCAAAAGTTGTCAAAACAGGTCCCTGGTAAATCCAAACAAAGAAAAATATCTTTTGAGTCCCTAGGATTCCTAAGTTGTAAAATTGGTCCTTGAAACTTAAAATTACAAATTTACAACTTAGGTCCTCGAACTTTCAAAATTGTCAAGTTTGGTCCTGGAAAATTTGAAATTGTCGAACTAATCCTTGTACTATTGGAACTTGTCAATTTTGGTCCTTATGACAACTTTGGTATATTGGCAAAGATGGTCCCTCAAGTTTGGAAAAGTTACAAACAAGTCCTTATCATAATTACTAAACCTAGACTTGTCAAAATACATTTGACCGCCTGTAACCCATTTTGGCCCTTTCTTGTTTTTGACCCCTGGTCAAACCACTCAACAAACTCCACCCTTTTCCCTCCTCGTGGTTTTCCTCCTTCTCCACTTGACTGCAAAGCCTGCAACCCTCCCCTGCCACATCTCCCATCAACCTCACCTTATCCCCTCACTCCACACTCATCATACCTACACTCCACCCCCCCTACCTGCAAATTCAGGGCTAGAAGTCAAATGGTGCCTTTCCCGCCAAAATCATCAAAAGGCAAAAACTGCTCAAAAGTCACCCATTGGCTCAAAAAGTGGTGGGAAACACTCTAGAGGACACGTGGAAGAGTTTTGAAGTATAAAAGAGGAAGAAGAAAGAGGAAACAAGGAGTAGTTAGTTTTTATTAATTTTCTTAATGTCATTTTTCTTTAAAATGTCTTAGTTCAGTGCAAAAGGTTGTAATTTCAAGTTCTATGTATTTCATTTAAGTTATAATATCCTTGTAATGTGTTTTGAATATCAATCCAAGCTTTTTATATAAATTCCAAATTTTCTTGTTCACTGTGAAAGTTTTTAGTTTCAATTTTTATGTCAAAGCTTCTCATAAGCTTATATTGAAATCAAACAAGCTTGTTTAAGCTTACTTTAGCTTTTGACAAGCTTTGGAATCATTTTCAAGCAACTTTGTCCCCTGGTCAATAAAAGTCAACTGAGATTGATTTGTTGGTCAAGCAGGTCTTGGAAAGGATAATGGTTGATGCAGAGGTTGGAAATGGATTAGAGTAATGATTTTGGGTTTGGTTTAGGCTGGTGAACAGGCTGGACCTCTTGTGAGTATGGTGTGTCTCATTTTCCTTTTTAGTTCTATTTTGCAATTTGTGCTTGTATCTGTTCTTGTGGCTCTTATTGGTTTTTATTTGTTTATTTAGTTATACTTAGGTTATTTAATCTCTGTTTGATCATTGGAACAAAGTGAATTAGAGTTTAGTTCATTTAACTTTCATAACAGTTGGAAAAAGTAGTGTTTGGATTAGGTCTCATAACTGTGATAGAGGCTTTGTCATTGGTCAGGATTTGTTTATTTATGCTTGTGTACCCCTTATGTATTCATATCTGTCTTGAACTTGTGACTGCAAACCACAAAAGTCAAAATCACAACCATTCTGTCTTAATTAGCTATCTGTTGGGATTTTGTAAGGTCCAAAGCTTGTTTTGTGATTCATAAACCTTAGAACTAGCTTTCATTAGTGTTATTTCACCTATTAATATCATTTTCAATCCACAAATTGGCTTCAAAGTTCAAATTAGTCAATCTTCCATTTTTGCTAAAAAGTCAAAATATTGCAAATTCAGATTTGAGCACATATGGAGAGATTTTTCATGGACTCAGTTCTGGGTTATAACAAATGAAATTTTGGGTTCTATAATTTCAGTAGGTCTAGTTTCTTATTGCTATTTTTGTTGATTTTTAGAATTTTTTCAAAAGCTCCAAATGAGCTTGTTAAAAGTGGCAAAAGTGCCCTCAGCACAAGCACTAAGCTTCGCATGTGGCTTTTCAGAGACTTGCAGACCTTGCCACAAGCTCATTTGAGCTTGGCAAGGTCTGATTTTGGTTTGCATATACCCACCTGTGTCTAGTTCGGGGTCCCACTGCTTTTGAAGTTTCAAATTATTATGAGTCCGTGCATTAGCTTAAAGTAGACACCATACTCACTGTTTTTAGCTTATATCTCAAATCATCAAATCATTGCAACTTGATAACCAGAGGTTATTGCTTGTTGAAATCTGTTGCATTTTGGTTCTTTAAGCTTAATAGAGCTTCTGTAAACAGTTTCTAGCTTTTGGACTCCATTTGCTTAATCATGTGCTTATTTCAATAAGCACTCCTTCATCAGTTTCAAAATCTTCCATATAAGCACTTGTTTTTCCAATTTTCCTAGCTTCCTAATAATGTTTTAGACTTTTCCTGAAATTTTCAGATTTTTCTAAGGTGTTTTGCTATTTTTCTTAATTTAAATTAGTTTTTAAGTCTTTTAAATAGTATTTAATACAAAAATTGTAAAAGTATCAAAAAATAATTTTTCATTTTATTAAGTTAAGATAAATATAAAAAGCCAAAAATATATTTTTCCATATTTTTCTTAGTTAAATTTGTATTTTTAATATTTTAATTAGTTTTTAATAGTTTAAAATTCCTAGAAAATAGAAAATAATCGAAAAATACAAAATAGTTTTGAAAATTCTAGTTTGTTATTTTAGATTTTCTAAGTCTTAATTTTATTTTTCTAGCTTTATTTCCTATTTTCTTGTATTTTAGGTAATTATTAATTAGTTAAAATAGTTTTTAATTAATAATAATTAGATAATTAGTTATAAAATAATTTTCTTTTCTATAATTTTTCTTATATCATTAGGTTTGTAAAATGTATTTTCATATTTTTAGGCTTAATATTGTGTAAGTTTTACTTTTTATTTTGCACGCTTACGTAATTTTTATTTAAACGTAAGTTTTTAGTTTTAAGTTTTAAACGTTCAAAGATTTTAAATATAGTGATAGCGTTTATTTAATAGATTTTATCTTTTAATTTCCTTTAATTTGCATTTAAGCCCCGTAGTTTATGGGCTTTTCCTTAGTTATAATCATCTTCAAATCTCTTTTCCTGCTCAAATTTCTCGATCACTACACGCTTGACTATTCTCGCACAAATTCGTTGGGACTTAACGACTGGGAAACACTATACTCTCCCGATCTTCATTGCATCGTGTTTGAGCTGTTTTAAGTTCCTTACGGTTGGTCATTCACAGTGTCACACCTGCGCGAGAAAACTCGACCGCTTTCATGCGGATCAAAAGAGTAGGCGACATTGTGAAGGCTTCTCCGCCATAAGGAGTTGGTGTCGTGTAGTGATTACGAACTCTCGAGTAGGTGACTCGGGGAGTGGAGTAGGGCAAGGAAGGTGTCCTTGTAGCCGAACCACTATAAACACTCGTGTCGTGGTTTTGTGTTTCTTACTCTTTACCTTTGCATTACACATTTCCATATCTATCTATCAACATCCAACATACACATTTAAATAGATTGACATAAGTCGATCTAAATATTTTAAAACGAAGTTTTAATCGGTAAAACTATTCAACCCCCCTTCTACTTTTCCACATACGAGATTAAAAACTTCAAAGATGCACGATACATAGGCCCACACGAAGCATGCTGGAGGATCCTTAGTTACGATATACATTACAGGAAGCCTGCTATTCAGATATTATCAGTGCACCTAGAAAATATGCAACACATTAGATTTAGATCAGGCCACTATTTACAATCGGTTTTTGACAATGAGTTTGCAAAAAGAACAACATTAACAGAATGGTTGCGCTACAACATACAATCATCTGATGGGCACCATCTGACATACCTAAACTTTTCGAAGGAATTCGTCTGGTATGCTACAGATAAATACTGGCAGCGAAGGCATCGTAGGAACAACGGATCTATTGGCTGCCTCACATACATACACCTTAGCGCAGGAGATCTGTTTTACTTGCGCATGTTGCTCTGTCATCAAAAAGGGCGAAAATACTTTCGACATATTCGCATACTTAATGATCAACTATACCCTACAAATAGAGCTGCTTGCAAAGCTCTGGGATTGCTAGGCAACGACCAAGAATGGAGTATAGCTCTGCAAGAGTCGTCTCTGACCGCAACAACTACACAGATGCGCGCCCTTTTTTCAGATCCTTATCTTTTGCGATGTTTCAAATCTACTTCAGTTATAGAAAAATATGAGGCTACAACAACAACTCATGTCTGATCAACAACAAGAAGACACTCGGTTATTTTCTGAATGGTTATTGCAAGTGGGCAATGGTAAAATTGGAGAACCGGGCATAGATGATCCAAAAAACGTATCTTGGCTATCTATACTAGAAGCATACTGCATCCCTGATGATGAGACAGGAATATCAAAACTGATAGACTTCATCTATAACAATGAGATCCTTCAAGCACCAACAACAGAATCACTGTAAGAAAAAGCGATTGTATGCCTAAAAAATGAGACTGCAGACACGCTGAATTCAAAAATTCTGGATATGTTACACGGAAGTATCTGCAGTTTTAAAAGCTACGACGAACCGCGCCTAAAACAAACGATGGTGGTGCAATGAGCTATTATATCCTCCGGAATATCTCAACACGTTCTCATTCTCAAGGTTACCACCACATGATCTTCTACTTAAAATAGGCGCACCTATAATGCTACTAAGGAATCTCAATTTAGCAGGTGGATTGTGTAATGGCACGCGCATCATTGTTACTCAAACCCTCAAAAAAATTATAGAAGCAAAAATCGTTATGGGCACACGCATGTCACAGAAAGTGTTTATCCCGCGTATTTTGTTGATCAACAAAGACGAAAAGCTTCCTTTCATGTTCAAAAGAAAGCAGTTTCTAATAAAAGTCTGTTATGCAATGACAATAAATAAAAGTCAAGGGCAGTCGCTAAAAAAATTGGCCTATACCTGCCATAATCGATATTTGGACATGGGAAACTATATGTTACGCTATCTAGATCAACGTCTCCTGAAGGTTTAAAAATATTAATCAAAAAACAACCAGGCAAATATTCAAACACAACTAAAAACATTGTCTACCGAGATTTTTTTTAACTAAAATAGCAAACAACCAGGTTTTCTATTCAATAACCTTTGGCCCTATCTATTTTTTCCAAGCTACATACATACATTCACTAATATTCATGTTTCCCTATAACATCTATATTCATCGTTATGTTTGTACCATACATGCATTCATCCAATACCTTACATTTTTTTACAATCATTATTTGAATATCATCTGTAGATATAATGTTTCTCTAAGATTTTAAATTACTTAAAAATCTAATGCATAGAAAATATATTTTTTTCCTCTTCTCTACAGACAAATGGCAGATGATTCTCAAGTTGTGCCCGCAACAACATCGGCGAAAAAAGCAATCGTTGTTGAACAAGAACCTATCAGCTTACAAATTCTAAAGGAGACACTCTTGACAAATGCATACACGCAAAAGTCTACCGCAAATGGACTCTAACAAACAAAGCAGCTAAACCATCAGTCTATTGCTGCATGTTGCTTGACAAATATGTACGTGATTCCATTTTTAGTATTTTATTACCAAATGATATTTTTATACATTCTCATAAAAGTTGCATAAAACAAAAACAAAACACTAAGAAAAGAAAACATAAAAATAATACGTATAACTATGACTTTTCTAAATTGCAATAGGGAGGAGCTATACAAGCAAACATCAACGTTCGTGAAAAACAACGTTTTGATAACCTAGAACTAAATAAAGCATATCAGATTACTGGCTTTGGATTTCAAGACAATAAAGGATGGATGCGAATAGTATCACGCCCACTTTCACTAGCATTCAGCCTTTACCAGACTCAGGGTTCCCACGACACTATTTTACTTTTGTTCCGTATGATGAACTCTATTCAAAATCGAAAAACGGAATGCTTACAGGTACTTAACCTATAACTTATACAACAACTGTATAGATTACACTACGTACTCAAAATACTATATATTTTTCTTTTTATGATCGCAAACTACATTGGTTGTGTACACTATGGAACTGAGTTGCTGCACTCAACAAAAGATAGGAAACCGTATATTGGAGAGACATTGGAATACAAAATCTAGAGTAAGTGCTATTTCGGGTTCCTTATAATTTCAGCTTTAAACTAACCACTATTGTTTAACCACAAATTATTTTACACAACGGCTATAGCATAAGGTTTACTTTATGGGTCCAGGAAGCACATAACTTTAACATGAAGAATATGAAAAAATCGAAAAACCAACAATTATAGCTATTACATGATGTTTAGTGAAAAACTATGGAGGTAACTGTTATGCACAATACTATTCTTAAATATTTATACACCAATTCACTCACATACATACCTTTATGCATAGGCTTACAGCTTTCAAGTACAGCAGCAACGGTGTACTACTTCAATCCAGAAATACCAGAAACATATGAAATACGGAATGTGTAAGCATCAAGTGATAAGTTAATATACCAAAAACTAAAAGTTCAAAAATACTAAATTAGTAATTTTATTCAGTTACAACATCTTTCTTGAGCCACCAACAATATCAAATGTTCAATATCAGCGTTCTTCAGATCCAGAATAAGAAAAAAAAGGAACCGAGTAACCATCGCAGAGCTACTCCGAGAAAATCCTGAGCACCAAAAGGTACACCTTCAACTGTCTAATACTATCGGTACAACTCCATATCCTTACTTCTATTTATAATATTCCTAATGCAGAATGTTCGCTTTACCATCACTGCAACTGTTGAGAGCATTGATACCAAACGTCCATGGTTTTATAAAAGGTGTCCTACATGCAAACAATCAGTCACAGACCGATATCCACATGCTCATTTTCAGCAACCGGGTGCATCATATGAACTGATCTACAGGTTCGTACAAAGTAACTATCATAAAAACCAACAATTTCTTTCCTGTGTTTATACTTACAACTACTTACTTCGAAACATTATCTAAAACACTTACAAAATCTTTATTAACATTACCACATATATTGCTCAAGAGCATATATCTGCGACGACACTAGAAGATTAATCCTCACATGTTTTAGTGACGACGCACATCAATTAGTACCAGATTGCAATGTAGTGATGCAAAAGCTAGAACACAAGGATCCTTACAAGCCTCCAAAAGACCTAATCGCGTTGGAAGGCATCACCCGTATATATCAACTACACTTTGGCTCAAAAAGCACAAAAGCTTGGGATATAACGCCAATGGTTAAGGCTGCACCTGATACTGGAATGCCAAGCTCATCAAATCTTGCTGCATCAGTTACCACTCCAGAAAAAACAACTGAACAAGCACAACAAGTGGCCATGGTAACGACACCACCATACGAATTCGGTTAACGGTAAAAATATCTACATCGAAGAGTGAAAAGAAAGATACTACAGTACGAAGACCATTGTTAAAAAATCCGCCGAGTGAAGCAGAAGTAACAGCCACGAAAAAACCAAAGCACAACACTTAGAAAATCACAAATGATAGTCCACCTTTTGGTATCACCAGACAACATATCAGTTGTACTAGATTGCATATGACTATTATTCTTTTTGTATGATCATGTACAATACTAGGCCTATGTAACAAGTAACTTTTGCTGCAAACAATCTAGCCATAGAAACCGCGAAAAAAACATTACTACGTACATTTCACATAACCTACGCATCAATGTGAACCTATGATCAACGGTTTTGCTATATCTATTTATTCCCAAACATTCTTTCTTATTGTTTTAATGTCTGTACAACAACACTAAATAAATTCTTACAATACAACAAAAAAATAGAAAGAAAAAAAGACACAGAGCATAGACATAAAATGAAATTACCAACTGCCATCAAATATAACCATTACGATTAGATCATTGTAATTACAAACATAGAACTGTACAAACCAAACCCATCAAAACATCATCAACCATGGACTACCAGACATCATAAACTAACAAACTTAGTACTTACATAACCTTAACCATCAAAAAACAACTTAACCAAAGTACCAGATTTCATAACCTAAAGAACCTACTAATTACATAACCATTACCATGAAACGACAGCTTACCCAACAATAGACCCTAGAAACCCTAATCACAAAACACAAAAAAACAACTACAAACAACCTGCTCCCCATCAAATCTCCAATCCCTGCAATGTTTGAACTAGAACCATCAACTCTCGCACACGCGCCTGCTTCTTAACAACATCAACCAGCAAATGAGAAATCTTCGCCAAATCTTCATTCTGAAGCTTCAAAAGCTCAGAAACACACCTTATTGACTAATCCCAGACACAAAGCAACTCCAGCTCCCCAATCAGACTATCCCTTCGCTTAACACGATTCATCATTTCGTGCACTCTGTTCCTCAAACCAGATTCAACACGCAGAGCTAAGTCAGTTTCACCTCTGTAGAACACATCATCATATCTTTTGGTATCCTAGAACCGGCCACCCTTGCTAATTGATCACAGATTGGCATTGGAGTAGGCGTTTTTTTAGCAAAGAAATTTTTTGTTAACTATGTGTTGCTTCTTGAGAAAATACAATGAATTAAATGAAGAAGTTATTTTATGCAGGAAAAATTATGCAAAGTACCATTCAGTAACCCTCGAGACACACAAACCTGACGAAAATTTTATTACATGCACTTTCCTCCCATGCAAGTGGAACGATTTGTTAAAAATGTATACCAAAGATTTAATCGAAACCCAAAAAAAACTCTTGGAAACAAAACAAAACAAATATATAATATAAGTTTATCCCACCACATTGCTAAAAAAATATACGTTTTTAAATTAAAACGAAAAAAAAACAATTAAAAATTAGACCATTGCATTGGTACATACTACATAGAAAAAAACCTACAATTTATATTAGACTCATAATAAAGTTGTCCCGTTGCAATAAAAAGATTCAAATTATCACATCCAACAAAATAACTAATACTATTTATTTAACGTTTATAGGTTACCAACCACTTTAACCATATATAATCCATTGATTTTAATAAATGACTATGTTAGATAAGTACATATGCGTTACACAATAAAAGCAACGTTACAATGTAGTACAGTTTAATACAAAACAAGCACATACCCAAACAAAAAATATAATATATAGTATACACAACACCTTTACGACGCCCGTCGCAACGCGACGAACCGGCTTCCGACTCGTTGTTCATCAATTTAAAAATTTATTCATCTTATAAGTTCATCAATAAGAAAATTTGTTTATCATACGTGTTGTTCATCATAGGTGTTTTCATCGATAAAAAAAATTCACCAATATAGTCTGAATGCTCATCAATCATGATCTGAATGTTTATTAATAAAGGTCCATTAATCATGATATTATTGTTCATCAATCATGGTTTAGATGTTCATCAATCATGGTCTGAGTCTTCATCAATAAATCTTCAACAATTATGGTCTAAATGTTAATGAATCATAGACAAAATGTTCATCAATAATTGTTTGAATGTTCATCAATCAAGGTCTCAATATTCGTCAACTATGGTCTCATTGTTCATCAATAATGGTTTGGATGTTCATCAATTATGGTGTGTATATTCATCATTTATGGTTTGAATGTTCATAAACCATAACCTCAATGTTCATCAATCACGGTTTTAATGTTAATAAATTATGATCTTAATGTTCATCAATAAAGGTTCTAGAATCATATTGTCTGAATGTTCATCAATTATAGTCTCTATATTCATCAATCATAAAAGGTAATAGTGAAAAGAGAGAAAAAATGGTTATAGAAAATGAGAAAGAGAGATATTAAATGTTGTGTTAACATCATCTAATGACTTTTTAGACTTTTTATGCATTCTTCTTTCCCTTCACTTTTCATTGGACCCTGACTCTTATCTATAAAATTGTGTATACATTAAATTTATTATAATATTTGCTTATTAGCCAGGCGAAGGACAAGGCGTACAAAGATTTGTATAAGAAATTGGACTCCAAATAGGGAGCGAACGATATCTTCGGGATTGCTAAAGCCTAAGAGAGAAGAAGAAGGGATTTAGGAAGCATAAAATATATCCAATATGAAGGAGGACGAACCACGGTAAACGAACAAGATATTAGGAAAAGATGGGGAGAGTATTTCTCCTCTCTTTTCATCTAGAGGATCACCGAAGGAAAGGGCGAAGGAAGCGACGAAGGAGATAACCCTAGCCAACATATGTTAGCCGAGTGCTACTACTCGAGGTTCAGCCAAGTAGAAGTAAAGGTTGCATTACAAAAGATGGGAAGAAACAAATCAATAGGTCCAATTTGGGGTATTTAGCTACTTGGTCACACCATGAAGCTTTGGGAGAGAGTTGTTGAGAGAAGGTTGAGAAGGGAGACGAGGGTATGAGAGAACCAATTTGGTTTTATGCCAGGAAGGTCTTCGACCGAGGCTATCTACCTTCTCAGAAGTCTCATGAAGAAGTATAGAGAAAGATAAAGAAACTTGCATATGGCTTTCCTAGACCTAGAAAAGGAATATGATGGTGTTCAACGTGAGTTGATTTGGAGGACTCTAATAAATAAAGGAACCATGAGGAGACACTTATGAGTCATTTTGGATATGTACGAGGAGGAAAAGAACCGCGTACGGTCCACAGTTGGGATCATAGAGCTTTTCCCTATAGTTAGACTTCACTAAGGATCAGATATTAGCCCTTACGTGTTTGCCTTAATTCTTTATGATCTATCACGGCGGATATAGGAGTACATTAAGCTACTTGGTCACACTATGAAGCTCTGGGAGATAGTTATTAAGAGAAGGTTGAGAAGGAGACGAGGGTTTCAGAGAACCAATTTGGTTTTATGCCAGGAAGGTCCTCGATCGAGGCTATCTACCTTCTTAAAAGTCTTATGGAGAAGTATAAAGAAAGAAAAAGAGACTTGCATATGGCTTTCCTAGACCTAGAAAAGGCATATGATAGTGTTCTACGTGAGTTGATTTGGAGGACTCTAATAGATAAAGGAACCCCAATGAGACACTTAAGAGTCATTATGGATATGTACGAGGGGGCAAAGACCCGTGTACGGTCCACAGTTGGGATCATAGAGTTTTTCCCTATGGAAGTTGGACTTTACAAAGGATCAACTATTAGCTCTTACCTCTTCACCTTATTGTGTTGGTTTCTGAATCGACGAAAGGGTTAAATAACAAACTTGAGAACTGAAGGGAGGCACTAAAAGAGAATGGCCTTCGGGTAAGCAGAGAAGACAAAACACATGAGGTGTGATTTCGATAGCAATGAGATCGGCAACAACGAAGAAATGAAAGTGTGTTTCGATGACTAGATCCTCCAACCAAAGGATGCTTTTAGATATTTGGGTTCAGTGATACACAAATCAGGGAGGATAGACAATGACGTAACCTACCGTATTAGAGCAGGCTAGGCGAAATGGAAGGCGGTGTCAGGAGTACTATATGATAAGAAACTACGCTTTAAGCTAAAGGGGAAATTTTATAAGGTGGCAATTAGAACAACAATGTTGTATGGGTAAGAGTGCTGGCCTATCACGAAAGCCCAAGCTAATAAGTTGGAAGTGGCATAAATAAGAATGATAAGACGAACTTGTGGTAAAACCATGTTTGAAATGATTCCTAACGGAGTTTTCAGAGCCGAACTTGAAGTCGAAAATATAATCTCGAAGATGGGAGAAGGAAGGTTGAGGTGGTTTGGTCATGTCAGGAGGACGCCACGATCAACACTAGTAAGGAAAGTCGAAGCGCTGATAGTCAACGGTTTGAGAAGGAGTAGTAGACCTAAACTTAGGTGGGAGGATAGACTTAAGCATGGCGTGAAGGAGCTTCTCTTGATCTAGGATTTGACCTTAGATACGAATGCGTGGAGAGATAGGGTTAGAATTTGCGGGCAGTCGGGGCTAGGTGGTAGGAGGTAGTCTCTGCGTCTAGGTCTTTTAGATGTCTTTTAGCTGCCTTGCCTATTTGAGTTTTAGGTTTCGTGGTCCCTTAGCTTTTTCCCTTTAGGATTTTAGGAGTCTAGTGGTCTCTCTTCTTCTTTTTGCTTTGCTTTAACTGTATGCATTGTTGTGCTTTTTTTTTTTGCTGCTCTCTTACGTCTTGGTTTTTCCTTTTTTGCCTTTGGCGCCGTTTTATTTGCTTGCTTTCCCTAGGTGCTTTTTTCCTACTTGCTTTTGTGCGTTTTTGCTTTTGTGTTTGTTTGTTTTGATTGTGTCTCCTTGTATCTTTTGTGCCTTTCCTTTTTTTTATATTTCTCCTGCGGTGTTTGCTTTTATATGTTTATGTTCTTTTTCTCTTATGTTTCTTTTTTGATAGTATCATTTATTTATTTATTATTATTTTTTAACTTTTTTCGTTTGAATGCTTTACTTGTTTGCTCTCTTTCATCATGCACTTATTTTTGTTCTCTCACCCCGTACACTTTCACTTGCCGGAAGTCTTCCTGGAAGCAGTCTCTATGCTCTCGGGTTTTTCCTGAGTTTGTAGTAGGATCTGTGTACATTCCACCTCCCCCATACCCCGCTCTAGTGGGATTGTGTATGTTGTTGTTGTTGTTGTGCAAATACCTTTTTTTTTCCGGTAAATCTTTTCAAATTAGTATTTAAATTTGTTTAAGTAAATATAAGAATTGATACTTACAAATAATTTGTTATTCATAGATAGTTATAAAATAGTAATTTCGTCTGATACCCATGTAAATCACTACCGAAACTCATAGATCAATATCTGACGTTCTAACTGACTGACATGTATAATCTAGCCAACCTACAAAACAATTGAAGTCATATATAGCACAACCATGATGACTTATGCAGCTAAAGTCTGCTACTAAAAATAGAAGGATTGATATTTTTGATCATCATGATGGCAAACTCATCTACGGGACTAATCGTAAACTCAGAAAGAAATTATGACAATCAAATGCTCATTGCATTGAGTGATACCGTTCACGACTTATAACTAGTTTTGTACTTATAAAGTTCAATAACAAATCCGATTGCAAACTTAAGAAAACGTAGAAACTCTGATCGTCCTTACATAACCGGAATCTTTTTTATTCAGTTTGTAGTCTTTGTACCTAAAGGCTAAATCATTATAAATGATCACTAGATGCCCTCTTGATAATGCAGATATGTATTATCTGCATTATCGAAACTGGTGTGATACTAATGGGTAAGGATTGAACATGATTCACGTACTGTCACCAAAGTCAGTGCTAAGTGTTAACGAACTCTAAATAGAGAACTAGCTCAAGAGACAATATATGACAAGTTTAACATACAATATATCCTTTAAAATCTGCCAAACTGTTGTGATTATATACCACATTACATACCTAATTGCCCTTCCTTCGGTGAAGTTCTGTTTGTCGGGTAGCGCAAAATTTTCATTTCCTTCATTTTCCAACAAATTTGACACATTCAAGTATACAACCTTCTGAAACAATTCATAGAGTACCAGAATATGAAACGACAAATTTAAATCTTTATTTAGTAAGGAGAAAGTTGTGATGTTTGCTACAACCCAAAACCTAATTACTAGCTACTTGCTATAACTATGCAAGAACTAAAGAAACGGATTAAAAACAAAAAGTTCATGCATAAATGAACCACTTGTTTCAACCCCTAATCATAACCTTTAAGAAACTTAATTAACCCTTAATCAAAAGCTGTACTAATGTAACTCTTGACAACATTGTTGCATAGTATCTCCAACACACCCTTGTTAGTCGCACCCACGCACCTTGGCGTCTTGTATTGATTCAACACGGACCCTTGTTGGACATAATGATCAAGAATCTTTTGGAACGTTCCTTTCGAAAGAACACGAAGCTCAAGTGGTCCAATTGCCATAGTCTTTCGCGAACCAACATATCCCGCATCAATAAATGATGAGTCCAAACAGTTACAGCATTGTTTTAGTAACTCATCACTTGCTTTCCCATTCACCTCCCAAAGGATAACATAACGGCCCGGCTCAGAACTGAGGTCAACATGACTTGTAAAGTCAAGCACTTCTAGTTTTTCAGCAGTTAAGAGCTTGGCTGCTGCTTCAACAGATAATTGTAGATCTTTCTCAGTATTTTTGTCGATGTTGATGGTTAGCATTAGGTTTCTTCTGCATATAAACTGGAGCTTGGGGGCTGAGTTATGGAATCCAGCCACCTTGACCACATCCCCAAGGCAATACCGGTACAAACCAGCAAAATTAGTAACAACAACCTCGTATTCTTCACCCACCTTAACCTCGGTTAAGCCTACTGATTCGGGCTCAATCGAGGTAGAGTTAGCATCAAAGACAGTGTTAGCAATCTCTCTCAAGGGTATAAACTCGTAATAGCCGATATTAGGAAGAACTGTAAAAATGGTCATTTCAGGTGGCAATGTTGGATTAACATTAACAGCAATCCATCCTTCGGAAGACCCATAATCAGCACTTTGCAATGGTACTTCTCGAGCATAATGTCGAAGTTTTTTCAAATATGGTTCCATGGATCCTGTCATGATCCCATATATGTACTTGGTGTTGGGAAAGATCTCGGGGATCAAGCCGTACCAGTCGATTAAACCCGAGCACTTCTTGTGAATTTTGTCAGCTAACTCGGGGTTCGGTTTCAGAATCTTGGCCATGGCGGTTCGAATAGATGGAACTGTGATTCGGGACGATAAAACACCGGTGCGTAAGTCGGTGCAAAGGTCCTCCCAGACTAGTTCAAAAGTCCGAAAGGAATGAACAATGCTATGTGCAAAGGAAGAAGAAATCACATGGATGTCTTCATGAAAAATGAGTCCACTAAGTAGATGGCAGTATAAAGATTGACGAAAGTCGGGCCCGAAAATTACTTCATCTGGGCTGCAAGATGGGGTTTGTATCGCCTTCATTGTTTTCTTGAACTGCTCACTTCGATACACATTAGTAGTTGCGGTTGCTGCGATTACGCCACCTTTGGTTGTGAACTGCTTGCCGCCATAGATAAAGTTCAAAGCTTTCCCATTTTCAATCGGAAATGCCCTGACCCAAAAAATCTGAAGTCAGACTTTTAACTAATACATCACATAATAGACTAATAGAGGGATGTTTGCATGCAATGAAAATGTAAATATGATTTTTTGACTATTTTTAATCAAAAGTTGCAAATGTGCATGTTTAAATTGGTTTTCGTCTTTTCGTTGAAACTATAATCCTTTATATAGCATGTCAAAAAGTCTGCAAACACATTGTAGCGTTACAAAAATAATCTAACTTCTCTGATAAGTGATTTAAGATTTGAATACACTTCAGATGAATGTCAACCTTTTGAATCATTTCCTTCACCATTGCCCATTAAAGATAAGTACTAAATATACTTAATAATACGTAAATAGGAATGCTCATAATATCATTGGGAAGTTAGAACTTGTCCTAAGGAACTACTTATCTCCCAACGGTTTTAACTATTAGTACATGAATATCTGATTAACTATAAGCACATGGAGATATCATTATGTTTGTTGTTATCAGGCGGGATTTAGTATTTTGTTGTTGTTGTTGTTGTTGTTGTTGTTGTTGTTGTTGTTGTTGTTTGTTTTAACTATAAGCACGTGATTATCTGATTAAGTTACGATGATGATAATATTACTCCAATAATATACAAGTTACTGAAACATTTTTATGCAAGACATGTTCTTTAAAAGTGAGATACCTGTTTCTAAAGGCAAAAGAAGTCTTAAAAACCTGCATGGTTGTTTTGGTCAATACATCATTGAAAGGCACAAACTTTGGCTTTCCTTGAGTAGTTCCAGAGCTGCAAACACGATCAAAATTTAAGTAATAAAACAACCAAAATACCCTTGGCCTAGCTAACGGATATACCTTAACGAGAAGGTGGTGATTGGCTTGCCAGTGAGGATTGAGCGAACCCATCCGCGATTTTCTGAATATATGGTTCAAGATCTTTGTGGGTAACAAGAGGGACACAGGAACTATATGTTTGAGGATCAGTTCTACCATCAAGACCATATTTTTTCAAGTATTCTGCTTCACAATTTTCTTTCAAGATTTTGTTTAAAGTTTCAAGTTGAAACCTTTTGGCATCTTTAGTCAAAGATTCAAATTCTTGAATAAGTCTTTCACTATCAAATGTTTTCTCCATTCTCTTGACAGGACCTTGATATAAGTTTTATCTACTGAAAAAAATAAAAAATTAATTAGTCATAACTAAGAGAGACGTGGTCAGCAAAAAGTCAAAGTTAGAAGAATCACATGTTGAGATCAAATCTATATATCATAAAAAAGATTAAATAACGGGAAGTTTTCATAACTTTTTATGATGTTAGACCCAAAAAGTAGAAGAACAAGATAAGAGTGTTTTGTTGTTGATTTTTAGTCAACTTAGTAAAAGTCAGAAACCTAGAGATTTACAGAACAAACTTTCAAAACGGAACCTGTTTAATTCTTTGTTGTATCGATATTTTTATCATCAACCAACTATATATTATATTTATTTAGGTATTGAAATGTAAGAGTAGAACATTTTTGAAGTTTTAAATAATATAAAAATGAAAACTAAATGACACCTTAAAAGACAAAACATACTGTCTATTCATGTGGAAGAAAATGAGTACTTTTATTTCTTTTGGACCTCTTTCTTGGGATTATATAAATAAGTAAGAGTTAGGAAGATCTTAAAAATTAGAGCGGTTTCAAAGGATACTTGACCAAAACAATCTAACTAACTACAACAGCCCTAAAAGTTTAAACTGTGAAAAACTAACAGTTGAAGAAAGAACCCGCCAACCAAGCGAACAAACACATAATTATGTTTAGGCAATCATCCAGTATAGAGTGTAGATACATAAAGTTAACTATGCATGACTATTTCCCATAAGTTTACTATAGATTGCATAAAGTAGGAAAACAATAAAGTATTTTCTTTTTATAATCATGAACTACACTCTAGTTAAGACAAAATATATATCTAGATGATGATGAAATTAAAAGAAAAACAAACAAAGAAAGAAAGTAAGTTATCAAATGCAAAGAATGTGATGGAAAAAGGGGGCAATATCATTTGTATTAAACTATTGCGTCAAAGTCAACGAAACATAGGTCTTACCAAGATAAAAACATGAGGAAATCAAGATAGAACTGAAGACAAAGTTAGGCAGTACTATTGTTTGGTCAAAGTTGGCCGGAATCAAACACAAAATAAGATTACATAATGGATGCTTCTTATTGGGTGCACATTTTCATTAGTGAATTTATAAACTTGATTTAAATAAATTTTTAAGGATAGTAATTAAAATTTAATTTGATTTAATGCAAACAACATTGTACCCCCATAAAATATAACAGAAATTTATTATTTTTGCATATCTTATCTGAAGAATGCAAAACGAGCATTGTAGTACGTGTTTAATATTGTGTTTTGAACATTAATATATAAATCGAAATAAGCAGATATATATAGCATTCACATGAGAATATGAGATTGTGTTCTAATAGCATCTGCTATTTAAAGTTTGATATTCACATAACAAGTTGTCTCAGGGTTTTTTTACTCGTATTATTTAAACACCTACATGTATATTGATCACAATTATTCAAATAATTAATCTGATCAAATTTGCTTATGCTCTTCAAAAACTAAGGATCTGTGATTGATGCAGATAACCAAAACCTGTTTCTCTATATCTAAACACCTACAATAATCAGACACTCACTTTCAAACGCAAGGTCATTTTCATTCACATAGGTTTTATATATAGTGAATCATTAAACACTTTCAAGTACGCACTTAACTTAGACCCGCGAACTTCATACAGGTGTGATGATAAGTAAACTTAATAAAAAGAATTGTGTATGAAATAGGGATTATCTTTGTTCAATTGACATGACATGTTATTTGGTAAAATGAGATAGCTTGAGATCATGTTATAGTAAAATTAGCATGATAGGTCAGTTGTATATACCTGTTTTGTTGAGATGTAAATGCTTGAATAGTTGAATATAATTGTACTAATCTAAACTTAATTTGGTTTTAGATATAGATTCAACATGTAAGCTTTGTGAAACATGCTATGAATACATATCCACTTGAATAGGCAAATACTTCTTTAAGGTGGATAATGCTTTAAACTTCTACTTGACTGAATTTACTATTTAACTCTTATCTTTGTGGAACGATTTATTCCTTAAATTTTTTAATGTTTAACTTACTTAATTGATTAAAGAATTAAAGCCCTCTTTTCATGCTTTGACTCCTCAACTCTCTTGCAAAGACCTCTGCACCACAGATAGACACTCACACAATTCCAGCCAATTAGCCTCTGCAACTTCATATACAAGATCATTTCTAAAGTTCTAGCTAATCGCTTGAAGCCGCTAATGAGTAAAATCATCTCACCACAACAGTCTGCCTTTATTCCTGGATGTCAAATTCAGGAATGTATGGTTGTCGCGAATGAGGCTTTCCACTACATTCATAACAAAAAACGGGGTAAGCATAATGTTATGGCTTTGAAAGTCGATCTCAATAAAGCATTTGGTAGAGTAGAATGTGATTTCTTGTTGGCTATTTTACGTAAAATGGGGTTTGGTGAGCTCTAGTGTAAATGGATACGTGCTTGCCTTACGACTTATGAGTTAGAATTTATGGTGAATGGAGATTCTGTCGGGGTTATAAAGCCACAACGGGGACTTCGCCAAGGTGATATGGTCTTTCCTTATTTGTTTATTATTGTTGTTGATGTGCTTTCACGTCAGATTTCCAAAGCAATTGTCCTCTAATCTCCCATATATTTTTTGCAGATGATTCCCTTTTCTTTTTGAAAGCTTCAAATGATGAATGTCGTGCTCTGGTAAGCATTTTAAATTCTTATTGTAAAGCTTGGTCGATGATTTGGTCATCTTCTCTACGTAATGATATTTGTTCGCTCTTCAAGTTCACGGATGGATTCCAATCTAAATATTTATCGATTTTGGCCAACGGAAAACATAGTTGTTCGGTTTCTTATTGGACAAAGTGCTCCAAAAATTTCCTTCTTTTCACCCAACACCTCATCTTCTCTACGTAATGATATTTGTTCTGCTCTTCAAGTTCACCAGATGGATTCCAATGCTAAATATTTAGGTCTTCCCTCGATTTTTGGCCAACGGAAAACATAGTTGTTCGGTTTCTTATTGGACAAAGTGCTCCAAAAATTTCAAGGTTGGAAGCAAAAAGTTCTTTCCGAGGCAGGTCGAGAAGTTTTGATCAAGTCTGTCATCCAAGCTATTCCCTTATGCAATGCAATGCTTTCTACTTCTGATGAGTCTTTTAATTGAATAAGCTTATGGTCTATGTTCGTAGGTTCTTCTGGGGTGGTGACTCCTTTGAGCGCCACATACATTGGAAAAACTGGAAAAAACTCTCATAACCTAAGCAAGAGGGTGGGCTTGGATTTTGCGATTTTGAAGCTTTCAACATTGCTCTTCTAGCTAAACAGGGATGGAGACTTCTTATTAATCCTAATGCCTTTTGGGGATGAATACTTAAAGGTATTTATTTTCCAAACTCTAATTTTCTTATTGCTAAAAGAGGGTTGCATCCCTCTTGGCTTTGGAGTAGTTTATTACACGGTCGTGATTTATTATTACAAGGTGTAGATGGCAAGTTGGTAACAGACAAAACATTTCATTTTGGACGCAAAAATGGGTTCCTTTTACTGATGATTTTTACATTCATTCTCCTACGGGACCATTTCATAATTGCAACAAAGTTTTTTATTTTATTCAGGAGGGCAAATGGAATCTTAGAATGCTTAGTCAACATATTTCAAGTTATGGAAGATGAAATGATATCAACAATTACAATCTCACAAACTAACTCTCCTGACAAGCTTGTTTGGCACTTTGATTCGAAAGGTCGATATACGGTTAAGTCCGGTTACAAGCAAGCCCTCACATTAGTGAATCAACCAGTTGTAACAGGTGAGTCGAGCACAAATTTGTCTTCAAAATTTTGGAAGGTGATTTTGGCATATCCCGGTACAACCAAAAATCAAATTATTCTTATGGAAGGTCATTTCAAATTCGGTTGCCACAAAGGAGAATTTATTCAGGCGACATTGTTCTCCTTCTCCAATATGTCCGATCTGTAATATTTATGTTGAATCTATTGAACACTTGCTTTTTGAATGTGCTTGGACTCGTCCTGTTTGGTTTGGCTCTCCTTTGTGCTTCAGACCTCCTCCGTCATGTATTAACATATCTGGTTTTATTCAAAGTTTTATTGATCATTATTGTGCTCAGGATGTCTCTCGAGTTCTATCGATAGTTGCAACAAGTTGTTGGTTTATATGGCGATCTCGTAATAGTTTTGTTTTTGATAATGTGAATTTATCCCCACATAACACCTTGGCCTCGGTTTCTGCTCAACTTTATGAATTTGAGAAGTCTTTAGCCTCTCAATCTACTTTAAGGACCGCCTCAGCAGCTCCTTATCTTGAATCCAACTCACTAACTTCTCCCCGGTGGATACCCCCCCCACGGTTGTTCGGTGAAGTTAAATTGTGATGCTGCATTCAAGGATCCCAATGCTGCTTTTGGTATTGTAGTTCGTGATTCTGCAGGTTGCCTCCGTTATGTCCTTGGCAATCGTTGCCACACCATATCTCCTCTCCATGCCGAGATCATCACGGTGCATTCTGCTTGCTCTTAAGCATTTAATCGTGGGTGGTTTAATGCTATTGTGGAATCTGACTCCCAAATGACTATCTCGTTATCATCTTTAGAATCCCCTCCGCCATGGAATCTAGATGCTCTAGTGGATGTCATTCGCTTATGGGCAAAAAATATGCATATATCCTTTTGTGGATTAATCGAGAAAGAAATCAAGTAGCTCACTGGGTTGCCCGTTATGCGTTTTCAAACACTTTAGGGTTTAGTTGGGATGTCACTTTCCCTGATGAACTTTTCTCACTTTCGAGGAGTGATATGTATGGATGTTAGTTTTCTTTAATGAATGTTTAAGTTTAAAAAAAAAAAAAAAAAAAAAAAAAAAAACTTGCAAATTGCAAAATTGTGAAAAAAATAAACTAAAAAATTAAAATGGATAAGGAAGCAACAATATATTACGGAACAGAATTTCAACTATTACACCATAAGTTGTGTTAAAATTTAAGAGTTGGACTAGATTAAGCCGTTATGAACTGTAAACTAATCCTTAATGTACGTGATTAACTAAAACCCACAGTCAAAATTAAAATTAGGGATAATATATCGGGAGGCCACCCAAATTTAAAGTTTTTCTCATATAGGCCACCCATTGTTTGAAAGTAATTTAAAGGCCACCAAATTATGTATTTATCTTCGTTTACATTAATTCCGGTCAAATTTAATCCGGATAATTATTAAACGTCAAGAATGAACCTAACATTAACATATTAAACTAATACGAATGAAAAGCCAGTATTGAAATTTCAATTTTATCGTTCTAAAGTACTTTCAATAATATAAATTCATACTTAAACTAATGGTTTAATCGGCATTTCACATCAAACTTTACATTCGACTTGCTTGTATAAGTTAGAGTTAGTTTGTTTTTTAATTTTATAGTTTTCGGACATAAATTTGTCTGGAATTGGTGTAAACGAAAACAACATATAGTTGAATGGCCTATAATTTAATTTCAATAAATGGGTTGCCTATATGTTAAAGTTTGAAACCTTAGGTGGCCTCCATATACATTATCCCTTAAAATTAAAAAGTAAAATAAAACCGTAAAATATAAGAATTAAATAAACTTTAAGGTACACTTATATGGTATTGGACTTTTTAAATTAGTATTTCATGCTCAGTCTGCAATATCTATAGTTCATATAATACACAAAGCACCCTGTCTCTTAAAATTAAGATATTCAACTTTTAAAGCTTTTGGTATAAACCAATTAAACATAAATTTCAAAATCTGAAAATATACTACATACAAAATTAAATGCTATTAAACACACCAATTAATATTATTTTTAAAACACCTTTAAAATGAAAAATACATATTATTATATACATTGTACAAACTAATAAAACACACAAAGCTTTATACGGTTTATATGCTAACAAGTTGATGGTACATATGATTTTGAAAACCAGATCGAACCAACGGGTTCAACCGGAATCCGGAGTTGCCATCGGTTCGAGTAGTTAATAAAAGTTGTTCATAAACGAAACAGAGAAGACCAGTCGGAACCGGTAAAACCAGGTCTCCGGCTAGCTAGTTTGTCATTGTTATTTTGTTAGCGCATAAACTTTAAGCACAGAGTATCCGCCGCTACAACGCGCGGATACCCTGCTAGTGCTAGCGTATATTAATAAAACAGCCACTATATTTCTGGTATAATTATCCCTTAGTCTTAGGAGAAGACACACATAAAGAAAACACATATTAAAGTTCACACATCTCATATAAATACCCAATTTTCCCAAAGTCGATATATACATAAACTTCAAAGAATTTTATAAAGGAAAATGCATGTAAGACAAAATGGAGCAAGATATGTTGTTTACTATAACTTGGCCTTTAAATTTGGTCTTGAGAAAAGGTTCTTTGTCAAGGTACTCTGCATGATTTTTTTAATTGAAATGGTTCCGAATCATAATCTAAAGATTTTCATCATAATCCCTCAAGTGTTGTGTACCATAAAACACTTTTCAAGTATGGACTTAATGTTATAAATCATACGCTTAGGTATTTTCGTTTTCTTTGTTCATTTGCCATTTTAGATCTATATGGACTTAATTTTCTTGATTCTTGAGAAATTTGATGACTCGAAAAAAATACATTACAATGTGACTCTTATTTAGTAGACATTTTGTATCGCACATTACGTAGATGATTGTAAAAAATTCTTATTACCAAGCCTCAAAAAAGCTGTAAATTTTACAAGTACCATAATATATCATAGTTAGGATGCATATATATAAAAGCTGCCATTAAAAGAAGTTTTATAAAAAAACCATTTTATTAATTCCAACTGAAAGTGATATCATACCGAAAATATTTTTGTAAATCAAGATACTGCATGTTTTAATGTTAGATACAAGTGACAGAACAAAAAATAATACACATTGTTGTTTATTAGGCAAATTCATAATATCGACATTTCCTAGGCAAAAACAATGGTATCTTCAATATTTTATTCAAATATTACTATACCACACGCATCCATACAAGTTTCGGCCTAACACATATATATGCATCTCACACATACATGCAGAAATGGGGTCCTAATTTAAGTTAGATAAACTAGTTGAATTCTATCAGTTAAGGTAAACCACAAATTGTATAATACGAAACAACAAATAAAATTAAGTAATTAAGACGAAATATTGAATATATGCCACTAAGTTGATGAGGATATTATCATCACTTAATCCAAAGAAACACACGGTTGATAATGATATAATCATGATCATACCTTGATGCTAATGACTGAAACTTAGTTGGTTTGTCCAGAATTAAGCTGATGAATCATCTTTTTGACTTCTTCATTTCAAAAGAAAAATTGTTTTTCTAGTGAGAGAAAGTTGAATTGGAGAGAGAGTGCATGTGTGTGTGTGTGTGTTTTCTATTTTTGGTGTAGGAAATTTACTTGATTCTATGTGAGTTTTAAGGTGTTCATATGCACGCAGTGCCACGTACAAACATATAACAGATCCTATTTGACTTCTGGCAAAGGTCACCCAGGAATCAAATGTATGGCTGGGAACAAACAGGAGGATACAAAGGACATTTTGGTCATTTTTCTATAACATATTAATGACTTTTTATTCCGTATTAGGGTTTAGGCTATATAGAACAGTAAACAATTTTTCCTTCTAAGTTTCCATTATCAATGTTTTAAAACCCGGGTTGACTCGAACGGTGCAACCAGTTGAACCGGGAACCGGTTTGGATACCGGACCGGATGTAACCGGTATTTGCATGTTTGAAAACCGGATTAAACCGCTGATTTTTAGTTGACCCGGGTTGACCCGATTTGATAAACCCGGACGGGTCAATTTTTATCCTAACAAAATCTTTTTTTCCCGTCAACCTTTTTTAAGTTTGATTGACCATTTGAAGTGGTGAGGACTAATGTTAGTAAAAATTTGTAAAACAATAAATTATAGTTATACACTATCTTAGAAACACAAACTAATATAGTTTTAGTATAGAATTTTATAACTTAGCATCATAAGGTGATTGTAGTTGCGAATCTTATTAATATAGATATAGAACATGGAAACAAAACTTATCGGTCTGTCATGTAGAAGCTGCCAAACGTAAAGCAGTGAAGGAGTGCAAATATACAAAAATGGAAAGAAAAAAAAAATCTTGCCATGCTTTGAACCTAGAGAGAACTATACATGGGTAAAAGAAAAGTACGTATGTATACATGTGAATAATAATATTATGTGTTTTGTGTGCATGTACATGTTTGTGTCTCTATGTAACATTTAACATTAAAGTTTGATTAGCATATGGATATGCTTCACCTATCTTCAGCGGAGCCACTTACGTTTCTTTATGGTGTTGCAATAGTTGAAGTATTTAGAACATATCGCTTTATGGAGTCTCAATCTTTTTTTATCGGTTCAATGGAATATGAAAATAAAATAGGACAAATTATAAGTATCGAACCGGTTCGACCCGGTGGTTCAACTGGTTGAATTAGTTGCCTGATGAACCGTCGACTAAACCGGGTCGATAACAAAACCGGGTTTTAAAACATCGCTGATTATATGTAAATCATAAATGTTTAATGTAATAATATTTTAAAAGGTGTTATAAGATACATATTTTATTTGTTTTCACGTAAAAAATAATGACACATGTCAAGTTTGTCGTATGACAAGTCATCAATATGTGCATTTATAACATAAGAAATTAAAAAAATATATGTAGTTTAGGTAACAAAAAAAAATTGTAAAAAAGAGTTTGTTATTACTTAGTATTTTGTTATTAGAAAAGTTTTTTATACACCTAAAATTTTCCTATACCCAATGAACAATCACAATACTTTTTTTTTATTAAAACAAAAACCCATTTTCATCTTTTTTTATAAATTAAATATCTCACAAACCGTTAATCGTTACATGAAAAAAATCATATCATCAAAACAAAAATTAAATTATATTTCTTTAGAGAGGCACTTATATATACTTTCGCCCATTTTAAAAAAAAAAACTTTTTTTTAGTTTTGAAATTTACGTCTGAAAATATCACATGTGATTTGTGAAATCACACGTGTTTCCTAACATACAAATCACATGTAATTTATTAAATCACACATGATTCGTAACATACAAAGCACATATGTTTTTTACAGATGCAAATTTTAACACTAAAACAAAAGTTAAAAAAAAGTTTGTCGAAAGTATATCGAAGTGCCCGTTTACTTAAAGATAAAAACAATTATCATCGCGATGGTGTATTTTTGCCGCTTAACAATTTATCTTTTGCAAGATATTTTTATTGCAAAAGGGTGGATTTTTATTTTTTTTATTCTTATTTTTTTTTTAATTTTGATAAAAAATGAATGACCATGATTGATTTATTAGGTGTATAGAGAATATGTGGTCTATAATGACCTTAACTCATTTAATAACATAAAGTCTTTATATTATGATATGGGTAATCGGATTTGCTATAAAATATTATTATATTATATTCATTACTTTATATATATGTTGATGTTAAAAGAAAATTATTTACGTATGTCCAGAGAGATGAGGAATATGTGGGTGGTATGTATAAGCTTAAGTATAGAATGAGGAATTAGGTTGTCCCACATTGCGGCATAGCCTTTGACATTGCGTCTATAAATATTTTATATAGCTAGACCTTATGGTAATAGAATGATAATCACCAAATACCTTCTAGATACCGAGTACATATATGAGAAGCAGAGACTTGATACAGAGCATGTAACACAAATTCTATACACAAAGTACATCGTCCGAAAAAGATACACATAAGTTGTTGCTGATAATCACAATATAATGATATCTAGACCGAGTATGTTAAACTAAGCAGGTGAATGTCTAGACCCATCATGAGTCGCGATGCCGTTAAAAAGTGTTTCTTTATTAGCACCTACAAACTTTTATACTACTACTCCATTATTTAGAAATACAAATGTTGGCATTGTATCCACTAAGAAATCCTCAGCAACACTATGCACACGAACCAAGAAAAATTCCGGTTATTCATTTATGAATCGAAAGCCACAACTAAAGTAATCTGAAAAAAAAAAGTATTATATAAACTTTACATTAAGTTCATCCACATCTACATTAAAGAAGATAACACGGGGCTACTTTTTTGGAAGCTCCTCAAAGATTGGTGCAATTACACGGCAAGGACCACACCATGAAGCAGTGAAATACACAACCCCCTGTCAACATGAACATCCATCATATTGAATAACCGATATGCATAATCTAATCAAACCATTATGCTAACTGGCTTGTAGCCTAGTGGTATCCACGTGGTTTATCAACTAAAAGGTTGTGGAATTAAGTCCTGTAGTGAACAGTATGTAGAAATAAAGGTGTAGAGTAGGTCAGAGTAGTCTGTGCGTATGTATTTTCCTTTTAGAAATACTAAAGCATCCTAAAACTAATACTAACATCCCATAGATCTATTAACAATAGCAATACCAATCACTAACAACATCAGAATATCGATGATAAACAACATAATAGAATAAATGCTTAGTATGAAAATTCACATAAAAGAGCAATTATAACTTTGAATCTGAAAATGAAATTATGATTTTACCAAATTTTTAGAAGCATCTAGTTTTCTTTTCTGTGCCTTTCACTCAACAACACTGTGGACACTAATTACTTGACTTTCTTCTGATGACAACATTTTTCCTCAATGTAACCTGATCAAAGTCACAAATTCCTTTTAATACTTTAACTTCCGTATGAAGATTTTGCAACACCTAACACTTGTGTTTATAGGGACAAAACCAATCTCCTTACTGGTTATAATTGCAAAATGCTCCATAATTAACAGGTATACTTTCAAAAAGTTGCAGATTTTTATAACTTTATTGAAAAGATTATGTGCAAATAACACAACGACTTTCACACTTGCCTTCACAAAAATGCCGAAGGGTCACAACGGTGCACACTAAAAAGAACAAGCAAGCGAAAATAAGAAACGAGTTACGAAATAGATTGAAAATGAAATGGAACTAGAAAGGAAATGAAAATATGGCAAGTATTTTCATTGGAAATAAAAAATATGCCAAGTATTTTCATTGGAAATGAAACACATGAAGATAAGAGATGTCATGCTTTTTGTGTTAACTAGCTCATAGCGTGTTTTGTTGAAACGGGTATGGATGGAAGATTCTGAGTAAAGCATGCAATTGCAACAACATCAGCCCATAAAAATCAAGGTTGTAAAAATCGCTAGGCGCTAGTGAGGTGGTCAGGTAGGGCCTAGCGATTAATCGATTAGGCGGAGATTAATCGGATTAGAATTTTTAGGCACAAAATTGTAATTTAGATATTATATTATATTATATGTATGCGATAAGCATAGTGCATCAAAGTTCAAATATTTCAAGTGTTCAAATATAAACATAATACATAATTCTTCAAAGTTCAAAGTCAAACATAGATATTACTCGGTTTGTTGACCATTTTAAAGAGATCTTTGAATGATTTTTTCCGATTAATCGGTTTGTTGACCAATTTTAAGCGATTTTGTTGACCATTTTTAAGCGATTTTATCCGATTAATCTGATTAGACCGATTTTGTCCGATTAATCTGTTTGTTGACCGATTTTTAAGTGATCTTTAACCAAACCGATTAAATAGGCCGATTATGATAAATCAAGGCGCTGAGTGAGCGATCAATGATTATGCGGGGATTAATAGGCCGCCTAGGCCGATTTTTACAACAGAGATAAAAATAATGGTGCACTAGAATAAATCAGCATTGTGCGAGCGGTTTCCATAAGAGTGTGGTTTCTTCTTTCAACTACCCCATTCTGATGTGGAGTTCTGACAACTGATGTGTAATTTTAACATCTTCAAAATAAGCTCGTAACTCCTGATTTGTGAAATATATGTCGTTTTATGTTCTGACATTCATGACTCAAGCTTGTAGAAGGACTTGAATACGCTTCAAGAAGGTGATGATGATGCCTAGTGCTTCGTATTTTGGTCATAGAAACTTTACCCAAGTATATTTGAAATAGTCATCAACAAACACCAAAATATACCTTTTCCCATTAATTCTTTCAATTTTTATTGGGCCACATAAGTCCATATGCAACATATGCAACTTTTGATATGAAATTGGTACGGGTTTAGGTTTATATGATGCCTTCTTGCTTTTGCGTAGCTCGCATGATGGACATAGGTGATCTTTGGTGTATTTGAACTTTAGAAGACCAGTAACGATGTTATCTCTGGCAAGTTTGTTTATGTTGTCGAAGTTAAGAAGGGATAAACGACTGTGTCACAACCAGGACTTAGTTTCAGTTGCTCTTGTCATTAGACAAATTGGTGATGTAGAGGCCACTTGCTCAATATTGATAGCCTAAAAGTTGGTGATGCGATTCCCTGTCATGAGGTCATCGCCTACCATATTCCGAATGAAGCATGTATTCCTCCTAAATGCGATCTCTAAATCCGCATCACAAAACTGTCTGACTGAAAACAAATTGTGTCACAATCCCTCGACATAGTAGACTCTTGTTATTAAGTAGTTCCTGAATTGAAGATCTCCATAACCCAGAATAGTTTCTACATGATCATTTCCAAAGTGTACAATTCTCATGATTTAAAACGTACACTTTTAAGGGGTCATTAAGGCCCTTAATCGCCCACTTTTATATCCGTTACTGCTTAATTTCGTTTCTTTTCACTTTTTAGGTCTCTTGGAAGCAAAATGCTGGAATGATGCGTTTATGGACGAAAAGGAGTGAATATGTGAAGAAAATGGCTAAGTCAAGATCAAGACACTCAAGCTTTGGAATAACACCGACGGCGTCCCAAACAGAGGCGACGCCATCCTCTCACGTAATTAAAATTGTGATGACTCAAGAGACTTTTGCTATTTTACACCGACGGCGTCAAGCTTTGAAGAGTAAGGCGTCACGAAGACTTTTCTTCTCGCACGGCCTAGATCCGGACTCGACGACGCCATCGTCAAGACCCGGCACACACAACCACAACGTGACGCTGTCCCAATGATGACTTGGCCAAGACGAAACCCTAATGACGGCGATCTAACGGCGTCCCAACTATAAGGTGACGTCATTGCATTTGTAAAACTATGTATAGAAATCGAATTTTCAGAATTTTAAGAGGTAGACTTGTGGAGTAAAAACCTAAAACGATTGTAGTCTGGTTTGGACAGTATTTTAGGGTTCTCATACCATACTTTACATCAAGATAAGTAATTTAGTTCAATGATTTCATTATGTCTTTGATTGTATGTGTGTATGCTTGCATGTTTAACATGTCTGGCTAAATTTCTTATGTGTTTGCTTAGATCAATGAATCCTAGTTATTAATTATTGATTGGTTGTCTCTTATCTTAATTGTAATTGTCTTAGGAGTGTATTAGGCTATCGTTGTGTTCTTAATGCTTGAGTAATCTTTGTGAACCTTAGTTTATAGTCCCTTAGCGGAATTGTAGACTAAACATCCAAAGATAACCTTAGAGTTAGTTTATGAATCCTAGAGATTTCATAGGCAATAACCTTAAGGTAGTCTCAAAGAGTTAGGGAGAAAAGAATACCCTACGACCTTAGAAAACATAACGCGTTAAGAATAAGGACGTGACAATTCAACCACCAATAAAAGATAACTATGGAGTAATAGTATCTAGGTAGACACATTTTTAATCATCATATGAGCACACATCAATAGATATAAGACTACCCATTAGTTTAGATAGTTAGATAAGTAGAGTAATCGGTAACCCCGAGATTTTACCCTTAGCTTTCTAAAAAATATAAAAAGATAAAAAAATAATCTTCCTCAACCTCAAACCTTAGCATAGTACATCTCTCACTAGCATTCCTATTCCCCTAGAGAATGATATCAATACCCAAGGCTTACCCAATACTACACTACAACGATTAGGTTCACTGCCTAGGGTGTTGAAAAACTTGCTCGATGAAAAGGAAGTTCCTTTGACCCCGAACGCGTTATACGCGCATCAAGTTTTTGGCGCCGCTACCGGGGAATAGAATAGCTAGTTAGAATTCTATCTCGTTTAGGTTCCCTTGCTTGATTCCTATCAAGTAAGCTTTTTTCTCATTTTTAGCTTCCTCGTAGTCTATCCCCCTTCTTCATGAATTTGTTAGTAATCCCATCACTTTTCATCATGGAAGGTGATAACCCGCCACCACTCATCAACCCACCAATCATTGACCCGCCAAGAGGCCGTACTCTTGGTGAATAATCTAGACCAAGCCACCAAGGCTATAGGAACACTATTGAGCTCCTCGATCAAGCTCAAACTACGGCCCTGCGATCCGACACCATCTTGTTAGCGCAAAACGGATGTGCATTCCATGGAATTCGTTCCAAAGATCCTAATCAGCATCTCAAGGATTTCTTTAAAATCGTTGATTCCATCGACCTTGATGCTACCACACGGGAGACCACGCGTGCTTGCGTCTCTTCCAATTCTCTCTACGAGACCAAGCTAGTAATTGGCTTGAGCGACTTCCCGCCGGATCCATCTCAAGTTGGGATGATCTCACTACTCATTTCCTTGCCTAATTTTTCCCACCGGGGAGAACTACCAAACTTAGGAATGAAATTTTGATGTTCCAACAACGTCAAGGTGAATCTCTCTACGAGGCATGGACTCGATTCAAGGACATGCTCCATAAAGTCCCTCATCACGGCATGGATCTTTGGCTTCAAGTCCAAATCTTTTACGATCATGTCAACTTCTCAACTAAGCAATCCATCGACCAAGCGGCCGGAGGCAAACTTAATGATCCCACCGCAGAAGAATCGTGGGGTACAATAGAGGACCTTGCCCTCTATGACAACAAAAGTTGGAATGACCCCCGTGAGTTGCCCAAAACCGTCAAGGCAATCTCCTTGCCTCCTATTGACTCACAACCTTCCAATCGTAGGATGCTCGAACTTGAAGATCAAGTCAAATTCCTAATGAGCTCCTACGAGAATCCTAAGTCTTCGCACCAAGTGAGCCAAATCAATCTACCTTGTGAGTTATGTAGTGGTCCCCACGACACTCGTGATTGCACAAGACTCCCTGAACAAGCTTTTGTGGACTACGCCTCCATGCGTAACGACGGAGCGGGAGAGAAGTGGTACACTTTCAAGCCCGAACAAAACTGTTAATACAAATATCGTCATTAAACGTTATTTATATTTTTTTATCCTTACAGAAGTTTTGTTAACGACAAAATTAAATTTAATTTTTATAAAGCTTAAAGCTTGTCAAGTTAAATAGATATTAAAACAATCTTTTTCAAATAATATCTTCATCACTCAAGCATTTACATTGTGATTAATCATATCTTGATTTGACTCTATCCATAATGTATGATAGTAGTTTGTAGAATGTTTTAGTTTCTTAAAAACTAAACATTACTTATGTATTTGCATATTTCTAAAAATAGAAAAACAGCACATGACATTATGTGATGCATCATGGAAATCATTGGAAGATTTCATTAGATATTTTGTGTAGATTTGGGATCTTTATATATTACACAATCTTGCATAAATATGGTTGACTTTGGCAAGATCTTGATATCTTGTTGTCAGACCTCGGCGGCACCAAAACTTACAACGGGCGGAACCCTTTTAAGGGGTCTGCAGTCCGTGGTGCTTGCTGATGGTTTTGGCTATAAATAGCAAAGCCAAACCAAGTAGTTTTGCATCCCTTTCTATCATACTCTCATACATATCTTCTCTCTAACCTTTCTAACTCAGTTTCATATCATATTAGTGATTTCTTTTGTAGCAAAGAAGATCAAGTCACGTTCAAGCTTCAACGAGAAGTTGGAAGTCTTGTTTGTTTGGTGTTGTATGATCTTGTGTTGATTCATACTTCATTGTTGTACCAAACTATCATAATCTTGTGAGTGTGAGTGGTTAGTATTTTAGTCCTCAAAATACATTGTGTGAGGGAGTGGTTGTACCCTTGGAAAGAACTCGACATTTAGCTTAGTGTCGGAAATAGTGTGTTTAAGTGTAAAGGTTTCTCCACGGTGAAAGGAGCTTGTTGACTAGTGAAGTTAAACTCGAGTGTGAGACTCGGGAGTGGAGTAGGGCAAGGAAAAAGAGTCCTTGTAGACCGAACCACTATAAACAACTTGTTGTGGTTTGATTGTTTCTTTCCTTATCTACTCTTTACATATTGTATACATATTTCATTAACATATCTAAGATCAATATCAATTAATCTTTTAATAAGTTTCAAAACAAAGTTTTTAATTGGTAAACTATTCAACCCCCCTTCTAGTTTTCTACAATTGGTACCAGAGCCTCGTTGCTCAAGAATTTCTAAAATATATTGTATTTTATAAACTTGAAACGATCCATGGATTCTGAAAACTTTAAAGAAGGGCAATCTATGCAAAGAGCACTACTCTTTGAAACCAATGGATTTATCTATTTGAAAAACTGTTTTGAAACATATGTAAAATCAAAAGATATAGATCTTTGGTTTGTTATTGTTAAAGGGGATTTTAGTTCTACAACAAAAGATATTTCTGTTGATGTACAAAAGAAATTAACTGCTAAAAACAACGAAGCTAAAATGATGCTTTACAATGCTTTGCCTAGAAAAGAATATGAAAGAAATTTCATGTGTGAAACCGCCAAAGATATTTTGGAATCTTTGATTGTTACACATTAAGGAAATTCACAAGTCAAGGATAACAAAATTGATCTTCTTGTTCAACAATATGAACAATTTGTTATCCCCGAAGATGAAACCATTGATTGTGGCTTTGCTCGTTTAATACTATTATTACATCACTTAAAGCACTTGATGAATCCTTTCATAGTAAGAACTTTGTCGAAATTTCTTAGAGCACTCCATCCAAGTGGAGAGCTAAAGTGACGACCATTGAAGAATCAAAGATCTCTCAAAAATGTCACTAGACGAGCTAATCGGAAAACTCAAAGTACACGAAATGGTAATGGAGAAAGATTCGGAAATCATCAAAGGAAAAAGAGAGAAAATCAAATCCGTTTCTCTAAAAGCAAGAACGGAATCAAGTGATGATGACGAATCTTGCTCCGGTAGTGAAGACGAAGAGTACGCCATGGCCGTTAGAGATTTCAAAAAGTTCTTTAGAAGAAGAGGAAAGTTTGTAAGACAACCTCGAGAAGAAAAGAAGCCATTCCGAAAAGATAGTGATGACAAAAAGGGTAAAGGTGAAAGAAAATGCTTTAGATGCGGTGATGCAAGTCATCTAATAGGAGATTGTCCTAAGCCACCTAAAAGCAAAACTCAACGAGCTTTTGTTAGTAGCGCTTGGAGTGATAGTGAAGATGATGAAGAATCAAGCAAGGAGGAAATCGCTCTAATAGCACATGAGTCAAATGAGGTACATTCCGACTCATCTTATCCTTCTATTGATGATGACACTTTGCAAAAACAATATAATCAATTATGTGAGCTAAGTCTAAAATTATAACTAAAAATAAATTTTAAAGACTAAAAGGAATTTTAGAAAATGAAGTCTATGAGTTAAAAGAAAAGGAAAACGAATAGAAAAGGGAAAAGCAAATGTCGATGGTTGCAAATCATGCCAAGAGTTTAATCTTGAAATAGAAAACTAAAGCTCACACAAGATATTCTAATCGAACATAATTCTAAATTTAAAAGGTTTAACAAAACATCGCTCTTGCCGATGAAATAGTTAGAATACATAAAACACCGTGAGACATGAATGGGCTAGGATCTAATGAGGTATTAATTCCAAAGAGTCAAAACAAACGGTCGAAAAAGACAAACAAACTGTCAAAACCACTGCAGTACAACACGGACCAGACGGACCCAAAATAAGGGATCCGTCCGTTGAAAAAAATGGTGCCGTGGGAACCTCGTGAGGATGTAATGTTTGTAATACGGACCGTAGCGAATTTGTCAAAGTAACAAAGAAAACCAAGGATAGTATTAAACTAAAACCTGCTGTTACATCAGGAGTAGGACTTGCTAAAAATGAATTTAGATCAAAAATTACACCAAAACACCTTTTTCCAAACGCCCCTTTCCTAAGAGTAACCACAACGTACAACCCAACTATCAACACAACGGTTGGAATCATAACTTCCCTAGAACATATCAAACTCCAGATTACATGTCATGGAACTCTTACCCATCGTTTCCATACATGAATCAAATAAATGATATGTTTAACCCAAACAGACCCATGAGATATTGGGGACCAAACGCTTGAGTTATTTGCTTCTTAGGTATTCTTGACAGTTGGATTGGAACCTGATGAGTGGATAAAAAATAGTGGATGCTCACGACACATGACGGGCAACAAAAGTCTCTTCTCATCATACCAAGAGTATGACGGAGGTAATGTCACTTTTGGTAGCAATCTCAAAAGCAAAATCATTGGCAAAGGTATGATCGCTTATAACTCCCTAACTATTGAAAATGTTGCTCATGTAGATAGGTTAGGATTTAATCTACTTAGTATTAGCCAATTATTTGATAAAAAGTATAAAGTACTATTTGATGAAAATGGTAGTAAAATACTAAAAGATGGTATCACCATAGCTAAAGGAGTTAGGAAAAATAATATATACGTTATGAAAATAGATAAAACATCTAATGATAAACTTTGTCTAACAACATTAGATGATAGCTCAACTCTTTGGCATAGACGCTTAGGTCACGCTAATATGAGACTTATACAAAACCTATCTTCAAAAGAGCTAGTTAGGAATTTACCAAAACTTAAATATGATCAACATTTTTGCGACGCTTGCAAAATTGGTAAACAAGCCCATAGTAGCCATAAGTCTTAAAATATGGTATCCACATCTAAGTGTCTAGAACTTTTGCATATGGACTTGTTTGGTCCATCCGCTATAAGAAGCTATGGAGACAACTTATACACTTTGGTCATAGTAGATGATTACTCAAGGTTTACTTGGACGTTATTTTTGAAAACCAAAAATGAAGCTTTTGATAAATTTGAAATTTTAGCAAGAAAATTCAAAATCAACTAGGTGTTAAAATTGTGTCGATCCGAAGCAGATCATGGTCGTGAATTTGACAATGAAACACAATTTGGAAACTTTTGTGATACAAATGGTATAACACATAACTTTTCGGCTCCTAGAACAACTCAATCAAATGGAGTCGTAGAACGAAAATAGAACAATTCAATAAATGAGTAGAACAATGCTTAATGAACAAAACATTCCTCAAAAGTTTTGGTGTAACGCATTGACACTTCTACATATATTTTAAATAGAGTCTTGATACGTCCTTTCTTAAACAAAACTCCATATGAGCTTTATAAAGGTAAAAAGCCAACTTTAGGATATTTTAGAGTCTTTAGATGTAAATGTTTCATTCTTAATACTAAAGATTACCTCACCAAGTTTGACCCAAAGTCTTATGAAGGTGTATTTCTTGGTTATTCTCAAACTAGTAAAGCTTTCATTTTCTTGAACAAAGAAACAATGAGAGTCGAGGAATCATTGAACATAACATTCGACGAACCCTCTAAGACATCACCTTTGGTAGATGATAACTTAGTTGAAAGTCAACTTGTAGAAAGTCAAGAAATAATTGAAAATGATAAGGAAAATGAACCATTAAATAATGAGATTATAAACATCAAAAAATCTAAAAGTCACCCTTTAGAAAAAGTCATAGGTCAACTAAATCAAAGAACCTTGAGATCACAAGCTCAAAATCAAAGTAATCATTTTTGTTTTGTGTCCACCATTGAACCGAAAAACATAAATGAAGAAATAAAAGATGAATCTTGGGTAATTTCTATGCAAGAAGAGTTAAACCAATTCGTTAGAAATGATGTTTGGAAATTAGTTCCAAAACCTAAAGATCAAACTATAACTGGAACGAAATGGGTTTTTCGAAATAAAATGGATGAAAATGGTGTAGTATCTAGAAACAAAGCTAGGCTTGTTGCACAAGGTTATAATCAACAAGAGGGGATTGATTATGATGAAACTTATGCATCGGTAGCTAGACTCGAATCTATTGGAATATTACTTGCTTATGCATGTGCCTATGAATTCAAATTATTTCAAATGGATGTTAAGAGTGCGTTTCTTAATGGGTTTATTAACGAACAAGTATATGTTGCTCAACCTCCCGGTTTCACCAACTTTGAGAAACCACATCATGTCTTCAAACTCAAGAAAGCATTATACGGTCTTAAGCAAGCACCAAAAGCTTGGTACGATAGACTTAAGACTTTTCTTGTTGAAAACAAATACACCATGGGATTAGTAGATAATACTCTTTTTACCAAGAAAAAGGAGTCACACATTATCATCGTTCAAGTATACGTTGATGACATCATATTCGGATCAACTTGTCAAGAGCTATGTGATGATTTCTCTAAAATCATGCACGACGAGTTTGAGATGAGCATGATGGGTGAATTAAACTTCTTTCTAGGACTTCAAATTAAACAACTAGAAGATGGCATATTCTTTAACCAATCTAAATATATAAAAGACATGCTTAAAAATTTTGGTCTCGAAGATTCAAAACCAACTAAGACACCCATGTCCTCGGACATTAAACTCACCAAGGATGAGGAAGGTGAATCCGTAGATAACACTAAATATAGAGGAATGATTGGTAGCCTACTCTATCTTATGGCTAGTAGACCCGACATTATGTTTAGTGTTTGTCTATGTGCTCGCTTTCAAGAAAACCCAAAGACATCACACTTAGAAGCCTTGAAAAGGATTTTTAGATACATTAAGGGAACAACGTGTTTAGGATTATGGTATCCCAAAGGAACGAGGGTAGAAACCATAGTGTATGCCGACTCGGATCATGCCGGTGACTATGTCGATAGAGAAAGTACAAGTGGTATTTGCACTTTTTTTGGACATTGTCTCACCTCATGGTTTGCAAAGAAGCAAACGGCTTTAGCCATCTCAACTACTGAAGCCGAGTACGTCTCAGCCGGAAAAGCATGTCAACAAGCTCTTTGGATGAAGTAAGCTCTCGTAGATTACGAAATTCATCTCAACGATATTGTTATACTTTGCGACAACAAAGGAGCTATCGATCTCAGCAAAAATCCCGTCCAACATGCTCGTACGAAGCATATTGAAATCCGTCATCACTTTCTTCACGATAATGTTCAAAAAGGAAATATCTCAATTGAGAAAGTGTCCTCCGAAGACAACATTGCCGATATTCTAACTAAGCCTCTCAAACGAGAACCATTCAATCTTCTTAGACTTGGTTTGGGGTTAATGGAACCAAACATGTAGGATAAACATAGCATAAACCTTAGAATAAACAAAACAAAACAATTTTGTTTTGTATTCACATCGCACTACCACGACACCAAACGACAACAAGGACGGAACCAAAAATATGGTGCTGTCTGGTCCGTGGTGACATCAGTGGCAAAACTGCTACCTACAAAACATCTTCTTCCTCAAAACCCACTTTACCAAAATGTTTAAACATTAGACCTAACTCATTGTTGACACCTTCTTACCCACTAATCACTGGAGATAACATCATTGTAAGTATCCTAACTACATTTTATCTCTTAATTCTGAGTCTAGGATTCTAATTTGTGCACAAAATCACTACATGGGGTTTGTATATATTCTTATACAAAACATGGATTCAATTAGTAAATTGCATAACTAGTCATTGAAATTAGGTACTACATTATCATATTGCATAAAAAAATCATGTTTCCCACTAATCAAAAGATAATGACTATAAGGCTTTATTCAAAAAACTAAACACCTCATGTCAAATTTTTTTGAAAAGCTTCTCTCTTGTAGGAAAACAATTTTTCATTGTTAATACTAATAGAAACATTAAATTTTCATCACTTGCATGCTCTTGAATACTAAAGGTATTGCATAACTAATATGCATTCCCGGGTATATTCAAATGAAGCCACATTGAATTAGGAGCATTTGGGTTATCTCATGCCGTTTGCCAAACACCCCCACTAAAGACTATTTTGTGCATAAAATGAGTCGAGATAACCGCAACTCCAAATCGTTTTCATATAGACACACACTAGAATCAAAGCGTTAAGTTTATTCTCATTCTTAACATATAAATTCTTGTTCATAGGAATAACCATGGTAGCCGCAAAATTCTATGATCACAAGGATACCGTTAACTACATTCCCAAACACCACAAAACCAAAGGTCTTTCAAAGGAGCAAGTCGAAATCTTTAAGAGTCTAGAGACTAGGTACTTCCATGAGGGTATAACCAATCACTCCTCTTTTATCGAAAATACCAATCTCCGTGAAGAGCTAGCCGCTATTCAATTTGATTGTCTCCTTGACATCGATGAACCTATTTGTCCTAGGTTTGTGTTAGAGTTTTATGCTAGTGTCACCGGTTTCATTGATGAAGATGATGAGTTTAGCCTTAGGTTTAAGATAAATCAAAACGACTACACCATCTCCTTAACCAACTTTGCTCAAGTATTAGGAATTCCTAACCAAGGGACATGTGTCTACTCGGATAAGTGGTCACTCACCGTCCTTGATGCAATAAACGATCGCTCTATTCCCTACCAAACACCTTTAGCGGATAAGGATGTCATCCGTGAACACCTATTTAACCCAAGGGGAGATACAACCCGAGTCACCCGAAAGGGAAAGGAGGTAAACCGAGATCCATATGGAATGGAGCTCAATGAACTTAAGCCCGAATTCAAGAAATGGGAAGAACTACTTAGAGCCAACGTCATTAGCACCATAGGAAATAGGGATCATATCAATGCTTGCCTTTTTCACATGCTATACAACTTGTTCACCCGTCAACCATTTAATTTAGCCTACTACATTGCTAGGAGAATGATTGATATTGCAACTC
>CM040240.1:140919594-140959952 GCA_022545495.1 Chrysanthemum lavandulifolium
AAATACGTTTAGAGTCACTAAGTATTTTAATAGGTTAACCATTCTATTTCAAACCTCATTTTACATTTTGCACTCACAAGTATTTTATACAAATACATCTTTTGTAAAATGTCTAACAAATATATACTTTTATTTGTACAAGTAAACTAACTATAATATTCATATAAGTACTAAAAGTTTACTTACACTTGACAAAATACATTTTATTTTGACAAGCACTCAACTAAATATTTTTACAAAAGGTAACTAGACATCTTATTAACTAGTTAAATAATACATTTTACAAATTTACTTTGATAAACTTTTTAATCTAAAATAGAAATACATATTACATCATCATCTTTGAAATCCTTGGAAGATCTTTTAATATTTTGGTTAGATTGTCACTAAATATATCAAATGTGATCTTAGTAAGATTTGGTAATATCTTGGAAAAATTTGAAGAAAGATTTTTAGATTTTCCATCGACACCCACGACACCAAAAGTTATAAATGGCGGAACCCTTTTTGGTTCCTTGGTCCGTGGGCTTCTCCCTTTGCCTATAAATAGAAGCCCATTGTTTTCTCATTTCTTCACCACTTCAAAACACATCTTCTCCACCTTCTTGCATACATTTATATCAATCATTAACAATGTAGTAACATACATTAAACACCTTAATCACCATGATCATAATGCTTCTAACATTCATCTTTGTTGTAAGCATACTCTACATCTTGATCAACCAAGGAAAGCTTGGAGATCTAGCCATCTCCATTCACCACAAGCTGAAGATCTATCACAACAAGTTTAGGGAACTTGTGATCTTCATCATGAAGGCTTCCTATCAATGGAAGATCATTTAGAAGTAGTTATTCATATCCATTAGACATTTGTGTCATGGATCATTATTGTAAAACATCATTGCATCATCACAACACTTTTACAAAACTAGATTAGATGGTTTATGTGTTTGTGCCATAAAACACAAGGTTTGTTATGTTGGGCCATAAAACATAATGGGAGTGGTTGTACCTTGTAAAAGAACTCGACATCTAGCTTAGTGTCGGAAATATTGTATAAGCGACGTTAGGTTGGTTCTACCTCGAACTAGAACCCGGTATTTAGCTTTGTACCGAAAAAGTGTAGCGGCGATTGTAAGGTTCTCTCCACGAGAAGGGAGCTTGTTGATTTAGTGAAGTAACTCTCGAGTTGGGTACTCGGGAGTGGAGTAAGGCGAGAGAGATCCGTGACCGAACCACTATAAATCATCGTGTTCGGTTTGCACTTTCCTTTCTTTATCTCTTTACTTTTATAGTTGCACTATACTATTGCTTGTGATGTGGTTTGATGTTGATGCTTGTGTGACAACTTGGTTTACTATGATTTATATTAGTTACAAACAATAATTGGTACTTTCATATTATAACAAGTTTCATAAACGATTTGATACAAAAGATCTAACTATTTTAAACGGTAACGTATTCACCCCCCTCTACGTTTTCACAGTTAAGATGTGATAACAAACATGTTTTGACATAAGAATTAAACCAGAAACATCTCTTAATTTAAAAACATATGTTTAGGGTTTAAGAACACGTTCAGTTTTTAAATTCAAAATTAGTGGATGAAAGTTTGTTTCCTTTCACTCTAATACACCTTATGAACTCACAGAAACAATCAAAACAAACATCAATCATGTTAATGGGTTATTCGTAAAAAGAGGGTTTAAGGTTTAAGAATTTTTACGAATAAGGTCATTCGTGCTTGAAAATTGTAAAAGTGCCTTTGTTATGTTCTTGATGAGATAAAACATGTTTGTGATTAAGGATTTGATGTTGGGCTAACAGAAAAGGAAATTCGTAAAGGATTCAAAGGTTACGACTAAGCGAAATATTTACGAATAAGAATGAAATGTTACTTAATATGGATGTCTCAAATGGACTACAATTTCTTGAAATAAATTCGTAAACTTGAAATGTTTACAATTAGGCTTTTCTTACGCATAAGCGTATTCTTACGAATAAGCATAGTGTTTACGAATAAGCTCGGTTTGTTACTTAATTTGCATTATTCTTACACATAAGCCTATTCTTACGAATAAGTCTAAAACTTACTAATAAGAAATATTCTTTACTGAATAAGGACTATTCTTACACTTTAGAATTATTCTTATGAATAAGCATTCAAGTTTACTGAGTAAGGTTCCAAGTTATGAGTAAGAAACTATTTACAAACAAACTCATGGTTTACGATAAGTCACCATTTACTAATTTGTCTAAGTATACTAATAAGTTCATAAAACTTTCAAATGTTGTATTTAAGTGATAGATGGGTATTAATAAGTCAAAATTAAAACATTCACTAAACTTATCATCACAACCAAATGTAAAAGGACAAATGTGACTTAGAATGTGTAACTAACATCCAACTGTGTATATCAACATCAATACAAGGACTTAGGAAATGAATCAGACTAATGCTAACACATTGTGTCTTCCAATGTATGTTTCTATAACCTATGTCTTTCATATCACAACAATGGCTGCACAACAAACTGATGTTAATGTCCCGAAAATACTCACAATGGAAAACACTTTCCCTCAAGGTTATAACAGGGTCATTGGCAAGAACAATCTCCGTGTGGACTTCAACAATTTCTCATGCTCAGAGTCCTCTTTCCAAATTAATGTGGATATTCTACTCAATCACCCGTACAAGTTCATGTTGACTAAATCTGCATCCAACCCCGACTTCTACATTCACCAATTCTGGAACACTATTGAGAAGAATGAAGGGGGTCAGTCTGTCAAGTGTACTTTACATAAACGTGAAGTCATTGTAAGCATCGAGGATCTGTGCTCTGTGCTACTTCTCCTTACTGTGAATTCTCCAGAGGAATATGAACGTACTCCAACTGAGAAGGAGATTTTGGATTTTATTGTTGACATTGGCTATGATGAGTCTGCGGGAATCATCACTACTCACTCCAGAGTGGATGTCAAGTACATGCCACAACCATGGAGAACACTCTACATTATCATCGCCAAGTCTGTGTCTGGCAGAGATAGCGGTCATGAACACCCCAAACTGCCACATCTGCAAATATTCTGGGGAATGATCAATGTTAAGCTTATTGACTATGCAAGCCTCATATGGGAGGACATGATGCAGGACGTCCAAAAGGGAGGCATCAAGATCCCTTTTGTCAGATACACTAAGATGATCATCAAGAACCTTCTCAAGAAGTTTGAAGATATTCCGAAAAGACTTGATGATGAGGACAAACATACAGTCAAGAACGAGCCAACGCTGAAAATGGTTAGGATTCAAGGGACGAGCACTCGTAAACAAGGTGCCTAGCTTCCTAATTGTCTCTTAACTGAAAAGGTCCAAGCATCAATGTCATACAAGTATTATGGTAAGGCTCTCAAGGTCAGTGTGTCGGTTTTCATGACGAGGACACACAAGCCTCATCAGTCAAGACTAGAGCAAAGAAGGAAAAGAAACCTGGTAGCTCGGGATGTACCACAAAGAAGATTAAGCCCTCAATGCCAAAGTACAAAAAGAGGAGGGTACATGTTACAGTTGTCAAGTCTGAGCCTTCTCCTGAACCATCATCTCAACCCGGAGATGACTCGGAAACCAAATATGATGACGTTGTCATCTATAAGGAGGCTCATGCTGAATATCCGGATATCACTTGGAATCGTGTAATCACTTTTCAAAGTAAACTATTCGACCTTAATGCTTGGGTATCACGAATATCTACTTGGGATAAGACCAAATATGTTATTGATTTAGCACAAATCAATAACCCTTGCGAATCCAAGTGTTTATGTTTTATGTGTCTCTAACTTCATGCATTTGTGTTGATCTTTATTTATACTAGAGATCACTCAAACCCTAGTCAATGGAATTATGAGTGACTAACGGCCCATTAAACACAATATAATTAGCCTCCATAATAGTAGGGATTAGTGGTTACACGGCCTATTAAACGTGGTCATTAATGCAGTTATCACCGCCACTTGAATATGTTAAAACCATTACAAGTTTACCAGTTCAATCCAAGCAGTCATGCCTTCAGTCTCATTGAGCGATAAGCTAATCCACTGATGGGCATACAAGCCGAGACACTTAGTTCTGAAGAGACTCATCAAGAGTAAGACTCTCGATGAGATCACCCACTAAGGATACTTCCACTAATGAGTTACTCCCGATGAGATCCATCAGCCTTCACTGACCTCATCAGCTGATGAATACCATTCAGTTCAAAGTGTCACTCACTAAAGAGTGCACTCACTCAAATTCATCGAGATCGAACAACACTTTACCACTATCAGAGTCAAAGTGTTCAGGGACCTGATGGATATATGCGACAACTCGTAATTTCAGGACATTTCATATAGACTAGATTTAGTCTACACAGCATTAGTAACATCATTTCATATCAATTTATGCATGGGTTTTGCATTTTACATTAAACGTTTATTTTCTTATTAAATAAACGCTATCGCGTAAACATTATTTGAACATTTGATCCGACACTTCCAAAATTATTCCGATATATTTTTATACTCATATTAAGATTATAAAATAATATTATTAGTTTACCTTGTTTTAAATTTATTTTGTATATAAATTGTTATATTTATATAATTACGACGGTTTCGTAAATACTACTCGATGATTATTATTTCACTCAATTCTTGTGAGAAATGTATTTTATAATTTTATGACTTGATATATTTTAATTTGTTCCGTTAAAATTTATTTCTAGCTAACGCTACCCTAAATACCTATTTTAACACAACATACAAACTAATCATACACATTTAAATAACTTACTCAATAAAACACATTACCTTCTTTCTCTTTTCTTCTTGTCGACAAAACAAGATGACACACCATACATTTGATAAATATCTTGCAACTAGATTAACACATATACAACTAGGCCTATAATGTAATTATTTTAATTATATATCTATTATACACACATACTAACATAATATCAAGGTGTAAAATAAATCATTCTCTCCCATCCTCTCATCAAGAACCGGCCAAGGAAGAAAAGAAGCAAGGAGTCTATATAAATTTTCAAGACAAGTTATTTACACAACTCTAGTATACTCTCTTTATAGGTTTTGAGATAAAAACCTAGGGTGTTAGGATTAACCTTGTTCATTAAACCTCATCAAGTAACTAGTAAGCATTTCATGTTCATTTTCATCTTTCATATTCATATCATGTTCATTTTATCATGCTTGAGAAAAACATGCAAGTTATATGGATGTCTATACCACTTTTATTGTTTTAAGTGCTATATATATATTTATCATCCTATAATTACTCCTTGAAACATATCACTTTTAGTGATGTCTAGAAACCCATGACACCCTAAGAAGGTGTATGGTAGGTTTAGAATAGCTTCGCGTTGGTTTGAAGTGGTTAGAATAAGTTTTACGAGAAAAACTCATTTCGACAAATATATTTAAGGTCCGACCTTTTCTGTGAAATCTGGAATTTTCGACAGTTGATAAAAATATTTGGGCTAGATATTTGGAAAATATACTTTAAACGAAAACGTGGCGCTTGAATGGGTTAAACGGAGTTATAACGAAGAAGTTATGATATTTTCAAATTTGACGAAAAACTATTTGTTTCGAAAATTCAGATGTTGTCCAGATTTTTACAGTCAAAATGAGTCTCAAGCGTTATCTAAATGAGTCGATTTATCAAAAATATATTAGTATATGTGTCTGAAACCGTGGATATAAAGAACGTGAAAACGGGCTTATAACGACTAAGTTATTCAAATTTTAAACAAGTTGCCGTAACTATATTATATAAGCATAACTAATATATTTTCTAATAGACAAACATATCGGCCGAAATGACCATGTTGAGGGTCGTTTTTAACATCGATAGAATATTTTTCGAAACGATGTCTTCTAGTAAAAGTAAGTTCACCTAGCCTATTTTCCAAAATGATTAACCGCTCGTCAAACGGAGTTGTAACGAGTATAATACGGTCACTTAAACTTTGCCGAAAACCACCTTTAAACAATATTTTGGACACAAGTGCCATAATTTACCTATATTTTTCTCCATGATCGAGACCTCTATGATAAAAACTTAAAAGCTAAAACTTTGAGATAATGATACAAGCTTCCCAAACCATTGAGTTTGTTTCCTAACACTCGATGTGCACCATTTTACGACTAGCTTTTCAAGGCCGTTTAGTCACTTTCATAAAATTGTTAAATGACATTATTTTACTGACGAAAAGTTATAATTTCATAATAAATCACTAAACGACTATCGTAGGAGGTTGTTTCAACGTAAATACTTGTAAAGTATTTTATAATATGACGAGATGTCATAAACATATATTCGACGTTAAACATTATTTTCAAATGTACAAGTGGTATGAATTTCATATGAGTTTGCATGCACGACATTGTTTCATGATTTACATTAGAACATATCATTCATAATAGGTCGCGGTTAGAGGTTGTGCCTCATTTCAGTATTGCCATTATATCATCATAAACATTGCACCAGGTGAGTTTTCATAGCCCCACTTTTAATTGTTTTGTACTATTTTTGGGGGAGATACATGCTCAACTACTTGCTTTCATTTACACAAGTACTTTAAACTTTTACGGATTATCGTGAGTTTTCATAGCCCCATTTTCAATTGTTTTGAACTATTTTGGGAGATACATGCTTAACTATTTTCACAAGTACTTTATATTTTAAGGATAAATTCTATCATGATCACCATCGTTTCAAACCGAATGTTGTACTATATCAATTGTTCTTGTTTATGTGCTATAGTTCTACGTCAGATAATGTTCTAAATCGCTTGACTCATCGATACATTGAGTCATGTACTATTGATTATGTGCTATAGTTCTACGTCAGATAATGTTCTAAATCGGTTGACTACGATACATTAAGTCATGTGCTATTGATTATGTGCTATTGTTCTACGTCGAGTTAGGTACTATTGTGAATTCATTTGACATCATGTGCTTGAACATGAACTATACACATTTTGGCAGTGGGTTGTAAATACACAGGTTGCAAGTTTTGTATGGGCGGAACTTGGAACTGAGTGGATTTACAATGCCTTTGCTGCATGAACGTTCTTTAAAGGTTTTCATTTCAACACAAACTCTATGAACTCACTCAACCTTTGTGTTGACACTTTTAGCATGTTTTATCTCGGTATCTAAGGCATTCACTTCATGGCATGCATTTGGACATATCATAGAGTCGTGGAGACGACGCGTCTCACTGGGTTTTATAAACTTTAAAACATCGTTTGGCTTGTAACAAACTTATTTCCGCACGTTGATTTTCATTTGGGACCTATACTTTGTAAACTCAAGGTTTTATTAAATCAAACGATGTATTTTCCAAACGACACTTTAGGTCGTTCGATATAATCAGAATTTGATGCTATGACAGCCCTCCAAACATTTATTTATAATTATAGATTTGTCCTTTATGTCATTTACATTTAATAAGTATATTTAATAACTAATTTACCAAACATTTTTATTGAAGAAAAATACACTTGTAGCTCATGTTATGACTTTGCGCTTTCATACCATACCATGATTATACTACTAGATATAAAGATACAAATTTTTTTTTGCACAAATATACCCATAGGCTTCAAACTTTAAAAGCTTATTTGTTTATTTATTTTACTTATTCTAAAAGAGAGTTATTTTACATACCCAACTTTTCTCACATACCAATGACTCATCTCCACCATCCATCTAAAAAGAAATCAATGGCTAAGATTAAAAGATTTTATTATTTCACATATTTTTATAATTTAAATATCTCTAAACCGTTAATCGTTAAATGAAAATATTTACACCATCACGACGAAGCATTTAATTATCTTTCTATAGACGGGCACTTTGATATACTTTCGAAAAAGAAAAAAAATCGTTTTTCACCTTTTTCGTTATTTTTTTTTCGTTTTTAAGTTATTTGCGTTGAAAAAAAATCATATGATAAAACACTAAATTGAATATCACATGTGATATTAGTGTTAAATCATATATGATATGTAATATCATATGTGATATTACACTAATATCACATGTGATATTACATATCATATATGATATTACACTAATATCATATGTGATATTCAAATTAGTGTTTTATCATATATGATTTTTAACGCAAATTTCAAAGAACGTGAAAAACTTTAAAAAAACGTGAAAATACGAAAAAAAAAAATTTTGTCGAAAGTATATTAAAGTCTTATCTATGAAAGATAATTAAACGCCGTCTAACGATATATTTTTTTCGCTAACGATTAACGGTTTGAAAGATATTAATATTTGAAAAAATGATGAAAGAGTTTTTAAATTATCGGGATTAATCTCATCTATTGATCAAATAAAAATGGAGGTGAGATTGATCCTCGATATATAAATAATCTTTGTCTCTTAAATCATTCTAAAATACTAAAAGGTAAAAAGTTTATAATATGCAAAAGTACAAAGCTAGCGAAGTATATACATGCTTTTAAATAAGATAAACATAACGGTGGGCGAAGTCTGTACCATGGTGGCCAATGGTGGGCATGTGGCCCAAACATTGTGATGCAATGGTTAGCATGTGCGTTGCATTGATTTTCTTTTGAACGACATATTGCGTGAGAATTTGGTAACCTTAAATTAATATAGAATGAATTTCTTCAGTGTAAAAGTACACCACAAATGACGTCCAATTCTTTATCATAAAAACAAGAATGGATATGAAAAAAATGAAGTTTAATTTTATTACTGTAGTGTGGTTCTAAAATAGAGCCGAGTTATTTACTGACCTAATAAAATAACCAAATGCTCGTAAACTGAATTTTAGATATCGGATGACCCATAACGCAATAATAATAATTTGTAAACTTTCAGCTTCCATGCATGACCCATAATGCCATTCTTAAGTATTAAATTGTAGTTGTTGCAAGAAAAAAGTTTATCAACTAAACCGAAAATAATAAAAGTTTGAGAATTTCAATTATATTTAAGCTATCATATTAATGATAGATGTTAACTTTTAATCAAAGTTATATTATTAACTTTTAGTTCTCATTTTACAAGTTTTTAATGAGATACGTTTTCTTTTATATAGTTAACATAAGATAATATATTTAGATTAAGGATTTGTTTGCTCTAACTGAAATGTTGTTGTAGATAGAGATGGAGTAGATGATTATAAATGAAGATTATTTTATAAACTATATGAAATAACATTCGATTTTAAAAACTATAAAATATTATTTTTTAAAATGTCTTATAAGTTATTTTTGCCAAACAAAACTTATATATTAAGTACCTTATTCCTTTCAAAAATAAGCATAATGTTCTCATAATTTTATCGTCAAACATACTATCTGCAAAATGCAAGACTGCATGATAAGATTAATTCTTTTAATAACTCAAGTGTTATATCTTGTTCCGACAATAGCAAATGGATAAAACAACATCAAATGACCCCCATACGTAAAACAATAAGCCCATAACATACAAAAAAGTACATATATTAAAAAATGACACAAGTTGATGATGCCATGAAATATCTATCGATCTATCCTCAAGAGGGTATAAATTCTTGATATTTGCATCCAACATAAAAAAAACCAAATGCTCACTCATGACTCAAGACTCATGAGTCATGACTTTGAGTTTAACACTAAATAAGATCAAATAAGTTTGCAAATTCTTCTGCTGTACTACATACATTACTACCAGTTTAAGTGTTACTTCATTGATTGTTGATAAAGGTATGTATTCAATTCATTTGTTACAAACAGTTTTCTTTTGGTTTAAATACTATCGATAATTTGATTTGATCCTCGATCTTATGATCATATTATGATTTCTTTCTGTTTTCTGTGAATGACAACTAACTATCTCACATTATATTTGTATCACAAATATATCGTGTCTTAGGCCACGACTTGCACCCGTAACAATTTGGTTGGGTGCATCCTCACACAATATAGGGTACCGTTTTTCACAAGGCCAACTGTGATTTGTAGTATATTATCTGAATGATGAATCTGATGTATTTAGTTTTTCTTAAGAATGTTTTGCTCAATAAAAGTAAGCATGTTGGTATGTGGTTACTTTAAAAAAGGGCCGGTATGGGCACATACGCGTCATCATTTCCTTGTTAAAATGATGGAGTAAATAGAAAACGTAAGAGGATATAGCAGCATTGTAAGTAAAAACAATGTCTCTTGCTTCAATTCGATGAAACTTAGTAAATTACATATACAGTTTGATTTACGAAGTCAATTTGCAAAACGTTTTAATTCAAGAACCATTATAACAGTTCAATGTCTGTAATGCCAATTTACCTCTTATAAACTACTTAATGTACACGGCTAATTACTTAAACAGTCATCTAACTTGATACTTTTTGAACATTTTTTTCATTGTTTATATCGAACTTTAAATTTCGATCATTGTGCGATTTTGTGACTATTCACCATATTAAATGACCATTTTACCATTCAAAATTTGAAAAGGTAAAGGTAAACATGGTCACAAATACACAATGATCGAAATTTGAAATTTCAATACACACAATGAGAAAAATAATCCAAAGACAAAAGTGGCAAGTTAGATGACTCTTTAAGTAATTAGCCTAATGTATAATGTTTACACCTAAGCTATATTACCAAACGCCTTTATAGGAAAAACTATTACTGCTTATAGCTCACTTTTTGCCTAACACACCCTATCAACCAAGAGTTACTTTCTATTATGTTCATGTCTAATATTTAAATGTAATGCTGTTTTGTGTATGTCACTATGTCTGTCATGATAGCGACTTTTAGCTTGTTGAGCGAGTCTCTACCTTTTTCTGTGATGGATGATGACGATAGGAAATGGAAATTGACAAGTTGGAAATACGTGATAATACTCCTATAGACGTTGAATGTTGGAATCAAGAGGTTTTATGTGATAGGCGAGGTTCAAGTCATTTGATAACCTTCCACTTTGAAATAAGAGGTTAAAGGTATCAAAGCTCAATGAACTTGTCCAACGTTGTTAGGCAATCTACAATTGACAAGGGGTTTTATGTAAAAGATCAGAGATGTCAAGTCAGTACACTGTTGCACAAATGACTCAAAATACCCAAGGGGTGAGTTTGAGAAGTTGCTAAATGCGGTTTTAATGAGGTGAACAAAGCCGGGAGGCTGGAGATATATAGACAGATTGTTCAGGTCGTCGATATGGCACACGCTCAAGGAAATGCCTTACAAGATTTACGTCTTTCCAATTTTATTTTGCTTCCATCAAATGAAATTATATATTTCGACTCTTCAGCAGAACACCAAGTAGCAAATTTCATGGACCAAAATTATAGAAAATATATTCAGCCAGGACCCGCGTCGTATTCTGTAACCTTTGATCAGTTGGAAAAAACATGGTATGCTTGTCCAGAGGAACTCTACAAGAGTGATTTGTTATCAGCAAATATCTACAGCCTTGGAATTCTCTTATTTGAGGTGGGAATTATGTTTTAAAACTTGCCTTTGTAAAAACCTATATAACTTCGATTCACAGAAATGACTTTTTTAAAACTTTAGACTGATTTGAGTTCTTTTGGTCAGTTACTCGGCTCATTTGTATCATTAGAGATGCAATCTGCTGTGATGTCAGATTTGCGTAACAGGATCCTACCACCAAGTTTTATTTATAAAATCCACTGGAAGCCGAGTTCTGTCTTTGGCTGCTTCATCCTAACCCTGAATATCGTCCAACAACAAGGTATTATTGCCTCTTCAACCTTTTTTCTGTAACATTGAATTTACATGTTTATTCTACTGTACTTGATTAGTGCGTGGTCATAGAATTAAAAGACTCATTATAAGTTCGGGAAATATTATATTTGACGTTTTAACCGTAAGGAGGATTGTTTTTTTATTAATCAGAGCGAGTATTGTAAGTCATTTAATAGCTCAGTTCACTAATTTAACTGTTTATTGATCTCTGTTAAGTCATTGACTCATTCTAGTACTTTTTGCACATTCTTACAATCGAGACTGTTGTATTGTTAATAGCTGTCACTAAAAGGCACTGGATATATATTATTTGGATATACTTGGTCACCAAAATTTATATGTATCAGGGAAATGTTACAATCTGAATTATTAACTGGAAGCAAAGATTTGAACTCAAAGGGCACACATACTTCAATCATTGACAAGAGTGAAGAGGCAGATGCCGAGTTTGAAGTTTTACATGATTTTTAATTTCACTCAAGGAACAAAAGGAAAAGCATGCTTTGAACTGCGTCAAACTATACAGTTGTTAGAAACTGATATGAAGATATGTCAGCACAAAAATATATATAGAATGTTCTATGACTCAGATCTATCAGAGACGGATATCAGTCAGCTTGAAAGTGCTTATTATAGTAGGCGGACCCGGCCACCACCTGCTGAAACCGAGTCTAATGAAAGAAATGACTTGGACTTGTTAGGGAATCGTAAAATGTGCTATGAGAAGAACATTGATTGCATCAATGATGTTTTAGACGATATATGCAAGTTTATGAGATATCGCAAGTTTAAGGTTTGTGGGTCGTTAAAGAATGAGAATCTTCTGAATTCTGCGAATGCAATTTGCTCTTTGAGCTTTGATCGAGATGAGAACTACATTGCTGCTGGTGTCTCAAATCAAATAAAGATATATGAGTTTGAGTCACTTCTGCATGATTCTATTGATGTAAAGTATCCTGCAGTTGAGTTGCTCAACAAATCGAAGGTTAGCTGTGTTTGTTGGAACAAGTACCTCAATAATAACTTAGCATCAGCAGATTATGATGGCACAGTTCAGGTTTGTGTCTTAATACACTTTATTTGCTGTTTTGGGATCATTAGGTTTTAGGGTACTGCTTATGTGTTTCTTGTATTTTTCACGATGTAATTGGACCACAGGTGTGGGATGCATTCACTGGTCAAGGACTGTCTCATTATACAGAACACCAACGGAGGGCTTGGTGTGTTGACTCCTCTCTTGTGGATCCTACACAATTTGCCAGTGGAAGTGATGATCGTTCCGTGAAGTTATGGAGCTTATACAACGATAAAGATCTTCGTTATTTCAATAGTAACTGTAAGTCTTAAAATCTCATATGCAACAATATAAACTTTAAATGTGACTATTTATACAGAAAACCTCAAACTGCACAATCAAAAGCGCTGGGAGTGTCTGCTGCTTCAGTTCTCCATGTTCATCAAATCTGTTGGCGTTTGATCTGCTGATTACAAGATACACTGCTATGATCTAAGAAATACAAGAATCCCATGGTGCACGTTAGCGGGCCATCAAAAGGCTGTAAGCCATGTAAAGTTTTTAAATTCTGAATCCCTGGTTTCTGCATCTACTGATAGCACGCTGAAGCTTTGGGACCTGAAAAAACTAACTCAGAGGTTATCTCTACTGATGCTTGTTGCATGACCTACATGGGTCACACTAATGAAAAGGTATACACATACCCTTAAGCATAAAAAGAATCTAACGGATTTTTATAACAAAATGATAATTTGGTTTTTCACACTCAGAATTTTGTTGGATTGGCTGTTCTGGATGGATATATAGCATGTGGTTCTGAATCCAATGAGGTAATATGAGTGTGTTAATTCCTCTTCGCTTTATTAAGAATAATTTTGAAACTTTTGAAAGTAATGAAGGGTTTGTTTTGTTTTCAGGTTTATTCTTATTATAAAAGTTTTCCGATGCCTATTACATCCTACAAGTTTGGATCTACCGATAGTGATGAGACCCGCGATGGCAACGAACAGTTTGTTTCAGTGTTTGCTGGAGGAAAATCTAATACGATTGTTGCTGCAAGTTCAGGAGGGTGTGTAAATGTGGTTAAGTTTTGTGACAGGGCTCTTACTAAATCTGCAATGTACGTGTAATGGGATAAAAAGAGACAATTATTTAATATTTTTAATTAAAACCAACTTATAGCCTTTTTTTTTTTTTTTTTTAATAAAAAAAATAGCATATTTTAAAAATCGTAAATCGTTAACGTATATAAATTATCTAATCGCGATTTAACATTTAATTATCTTTCAATAGATAGTCGTTTCATAAACTTTCGACAAACTTTTTTTTTTTTTTTTATTATTATTTTTTTTACAATATTTTGTTTGATATAGGGATGAGCACGGTCTGGGTCTCACATCGATCTCGGCACCGCATCGAACGGGATTCGAATACCGGTACCGGGAAATCGGGTTTTCCTCGCTTTCTTTCGGGAATTCCCCGCTTGCATGTGATATAACACTAATCTTTAAGTTCGAACACTCAACCCTCTGTCATAATCTGGGTATAAAAATTTATGTAGAACTCCAAACGATTCATCGTTTTTGCCATTGGCAAATACACATAATTAGCTTTCCAACCATATATGACACTACTTTCGAACTTTCAAATCAATACAGTTTATTTATAAAAGTTGGAGAAAAGAGAAGGAACCCTTTTTTTTTTTTTTTTTTTTTTTTTTGGTAGAGTCAAACCCGTTTAATGTATCACAGTGATATAACACTAATCTTTAAGTTCAACACTTAACATGATGTCATGAGCATAAGTATTTTATAGAACTCCAAAAGATTCATTTTTTACGTTGAAAATATACATCCTTAGCTTTCAAACCATATACCACACATAATATTTGAACCTCTAAATCAATATAGTTTATTCATACAAGTTGGAGAAAATAGAATAAAGAAAATTTGATGTTTAAACTCTCTTGATATATCACATATAAGGTAACACTAATATAATTCGAACAGTCAACATGCTATCGTAAAATGTACATAAGTATTCGTATACAACTCCAAAAGATTCTTCGTGTTTTTTACTGAGAAATATTACTTATGTCCATTTGACAACACCATGTGCGGTATTCGGATCTTCAAATTAGTGTTATATTACATGTGATACATCAAGCGAGTTTGAATATCATAAAATAAAAGTTCATCTATTTTCTCCAACTTTTATGAATAGACTGCATTGATTAGGAAGTTCAAAAACTATGTGTGACATATAGGTGGAAAGTTAATGATTTGTAATGCAAAAAACGATGAATTATTTGGAGTTCTACACAAATACTTATGCCCATTTAAAGACAACGTTGAGTGTTCGAATTTACATAGTTGTGTTACAAGACATGTGAAATATTATGCAAACTCCTTACCAAAAAAGTGGTTTGTTGAAAGTATATGGAAATGCCCTACCTATTGAAAGACAATTAAAAGCTTATCGTAATCGTGTAATTTTTTTTGTTTAACGATAAACGGTTTTTTATTTAAAAAAAAAAAGAATGGTGTAAGTGAATTTTAATTAAAAAGGAAAAGGTAGCATGGAATGCAAGTGGGTGTTTTATTTTAATTACAAATGAATAGCTATTATTAGTTCTAGTTGGGTCACTGAATTCTCAAACTCCCTTAAACTAGGATTTGAAGATAAAATAACCTAAGTGTTTAATAACCTTAACATACGTGTTAATACAAATAAGCCGTAAAAACGTTTATTTATATTTTACGATATTCTAATGTTTTGTCGATAACAAACGTAAAATCATTTTAACGAAACAAATAAAATACGTAAATAGTTTGATTCAATAGTTTTCTAACACACTAACGTTTTCACATAAAACGCTAAAACAAGTATAAGTGTTTTTATGATTTAGATACATATGTACAACAACTAGTGTTTACATATTGGGCTAACATATGCTTAACTAAGTATATATTAAATGGGTAAAAACAAGTTTATACTAAAATGGGTAAAAACAAGTATATGCTAAATGGGTAAAAACTAGCAAATGGTATTGACCCATAACCCATGATTTTGTCCAAACCACTTAGCCAAGTTCAATGTATTCTAGAGATACATTGTATCTAGAAAGAAACCCATGGATCAACCCATAACCCATGACCCATGACCCATAACCAAAATATCCATGGGCAAGAGGAGGCGTCACGGATCCCTAGCCTTACGCTAGCCGGATCCCTTGTGGGAGGGATCCATGGATCCGGGAACAATATAAAATTTCCTCGATAAATAGAGAGCCATTTCTTCCTTTCTACTTACCACTTTCACACATACTTTCTCCAAGTATTATATCTCTCTAACCTCAGATCCAAGAGATCTATGTAGTTTGTCTTTTGTTTTTGTGTGATTCTCTAGGTTCCTCTAAAAGGCGAGATCACCACTTCTTGAAGTTGAGCAATCTCAAGTCCATGAGTTGGCATGCTTCGTCATCATCAAGACAACTAAGGTTCTCTTGTTGATAGTTCTTTCTTCCTCCGTAGATGTTGTGTTGAAGGCATTAGTGAAGGATGCCGAAAGATTCAAGACGAAAGCATTAGTGAAAGATGCTTTTCGTCTGTGTCAAAAGCATTAGTGAAGAATGCTAAAGGTGTCAAGACGAAGGCGTTAGTGAAGGGTGCCAAGCGTTGTGTCAAAGGCATTAGTGAAGGATGCCTAAGAATCAAATCAAGTGGCATGAGGGGAGAATGCCTAGGTCGTATAATCGATGAGGTGCATCGTTATACATATAAGTATTTATTTATTTCCAATGATGGTGATATCCTTGATGGTGTTGTAACAAGGAGTGGATCTCCTTGAGATTAGGTGTTGTGTTGTGAAGGGTAGTAGTTCCTCCATAGTAATGGAACTAGGTGCTTAGCCTAGTACCTAATAAAGGGTAGGCGACGTTGTGATAGGATTAGTTCTCCTTGGTGTGAAAGAACTCGGTGGTTAGCCTAGCACCAGATAAAGGGTAGGCGACGTTGTGTTAGGTGTGGTTCGCGGTGTGAAAGAACTCGATATTTAGCTTTGTACCAAAAAGGTGTAAGCGACGCCAGAAGGCTTCTCCGCCATAAGGAGTTGGTGTAGTGTTTACGAACTCTCGAGTAGGTGACTCGGGGAGCGGAGTAGGGCAAGGAAGGTGTCCTTGTAGTGAACCACTATAAATACTTGTGTCGTGGTGATGTGCTTCTTACTCTTTATCTTTCATTACACGCTTATATATCTATCTATCAACGTCCAACATAAACAACCAAATAGATTGACATAAGTCGATCTAAATATTTTAAAGGAAGTTTTAAATTGGTAAAACTATTCAACCCTCCCCTTCTAGTTTTCCACAATTGGCATCAGAGCTTCGTTACCAAGTTTCTTAGAGTATGTTGTACTTTAAAAACTTGATACGATCCGTGTATGTTTGAAAACTACAAAGAAGGAATTTTTTTTTTCATATTTTAAAAAATTATTATAATGTTTATTGTTGGACAATGATAGAATGTTCTAACATTTTCCTTGTTAAGCATTATCCATACTTGGATTTGGAGTTACCAGGAAGATCATGAAGAATCTATCTAAATATTTCTTTTCGCAAAAAGAATGTTTAGTGTTGTCCTTCTCACAACATGGATCTGGAGATTCCAAGAAGATCACAAAACATTTCATCTAAATACTTCTGTAAGATCTTGGTTTAACACAAACAAGGTAGACGGCGTTAGGTTAAGAGTTTAGAGAGAAGTGGGAGAGAATGGGAACCCTAGAGACAAAGAAAAATGCATTATGAGCTCCAACCCTTTGCCTTGGAGGCAAAGGGTATTTATAGGTACAAGCTTAGACGCCTCTAAAAGGCATGGATCGAGCATACGGTGGGTAAAGACTCGTCAGTCCTCCACGGTGTTACAAAGTAATCTAAATACTAACACCGAATTACTACGACTCGAGCTTTCTAACGAGTATACATACTTGAGGTGACCGACACTTTAAGTCTTGGATTTACTAAATCCCAACAATCTCCCTAAGGAGGTCACCTCAACTTACAATGATTACAAATGATATAACATTACGTTGTTCTTGGTTTCTTTGATTAAGCACTTTTGTTCTTTAGCTCGTAGTCTTTGATTCATCATGTTCGCATGTTTTGAAATTTCGAATGGAGGTCTTAAAATGATCCACGTGATGTTAGAGCATTTGTACCACTTTGAAATTATCAAGAACTATAAATCTCGACTCTTCCATTGTGGTGTTGGTAGTACGTGTTGTTGTGACTTTTGGACCGACATGCTCACTTGGATCGTGATAACTTCTTATCGAGTAGCGGAAGCTTTAGGCGATTCATGATATTTGCGGCAGCAGTAGCGAAGCATGGAGTGAAAACATCGAGTCATTGGTGCACTTATCATGATTTCTTTAGAGATGAATGTAATGTGTGAGCATGCGGCAATGTATTGATCGCTTCATTACGATCATTTGCAAGCGTCGGGTGTTCCCGCATAAAACATTAGCAATAAAGCACACAAAAGTGTCTTTGATCACTTTTGTTGAATTGAGGTACACGCCCACGGTTCCCGTTGAACAAGACAAGTCTTGCTGTGATCGGTATAACTCAAGAATTTCCTTGACGGGGTTTCGCGGTGCTCTAGTTGTTCTCAAACCGAACGTCTCAAAGAAGACAACACGGAGTGAGTGAACCAAATGACGAGATTCACCGATTGATGAAAAGTGATTTGAGAACAATCGTGTATTGCTTTATAGAAAGTGTTTTGCAATACCACGAAGGTTTTATGGAAAATCAATTATCAATCATAACTACCCTTTAATTTTGAAACATTAATACGCGATCGATGTGCTATGGAAAAGAACTTTTAAACACAACGATCGGTTTTTCAAAGGTATCCGTCAATCCATTACACGAACCGAGATTGATTCAAAGATTGAATCGCCCCATTATTTCACATTCGGTTGTCACATGGTTGATCTATAGAATGATCTCACATGCCACCTACCGGAGCTTGTTTGATGTTGGCTCGAAGGCTTTCCATCTTCATTGTGAATATGTATGCATATCACTCGGATGTTCGCAATACCACAAGGATAATGCGTGGGACTCAAGATATAATCTCTTTCCACATTGTGTGAAACAGAGAGTCTTCATTGAAAGTGTCCTAAGGAGATTTATTGATGATCTCGTGGCTCTAGACTCAATTTGTGCATATTTGGATCCCAGATCGGAGACTAGGGAGAGGTCTCCTTCTTCCATATCAACAATCTCTAAGTGAAAGTCGATAGATAATGTCGGTTCCTCGTGAGAATGAAACAAGTCCTTTTAAGAGGAACTTGAGTGGTTTGGGAAGTCAAGTGCGGCGCGCTGGTCCATGACGCCTTGTCTTCAATACCGATGTTACCTTGGTAACCACCAGCATTAAATGAATTAAACCCGACATCCGCCCTAAGGTTGAATAATTGGAGGCTATTTGTTTTCACCCTTTTCTCATTCAATTCTTTTCCATTCTTCAACCCCTTCAAGCTTACCGAGACATCATAGCTAGAACCTTGTTGGGTTTATTCCAAGACTAGCTCGACTCGATCCGCACTCTTCCCATATCTCATTTTTCTCCTTTTATCATCATACCTAAGGACTTCTACACTAACTAGTGGATTTTCCCTGGGTAGATCCCTCCGGTTCAGGATCATGGGAACAAATACCTAACCTTATCATCCTTATATCACCATACATAAAGTAAAGTTGGTCGATCTATTTGGTATTGTTCATCCGCCATAGGAACCAATTGAAAACCATTTGAAAATCAATCCGGATACTTGTGATATATTATCAAAGCATTTTGTACCGAATTGTTTTTGATATTTTTAGAACAAGAGCCCCTCAACATGTGCATCAAGTATTTGAAATCGTTTTGCACATGGAGGCAAGAGAAAGAATTAACTTCTTTGATTACCATTTTCTAAAAGATATCAATATCACTTCCTAATCAAATCAAGTAGATAAAGCATTTTGGGAAGGATGAGGTTTTCATAAGTTTGCTCCCCTCAATATGTGCCTTGAGGTTTGAAAGAGTTTTGCACATACAAGAGGAAACACGCACATTGACCACGTTTCAAAACTTAGTGGTTTAAGATAGATGCTCCCCCTCAACATGTGCATGGAATTTCTTGAAATCAATTGGCACATGTCGGAAGGAGAGCTTGTACATCCTTATAAAACCATTTACCGAATTATCAGATTATATCCAATTTAAATCACAAATTCTCCCCCGATCACAATTATCAAATCATTTGAGATTTGTGATCTCTGTAGATTTAAATTGATTTTGAAAGCTTTTAAGGAGAATTGTGACTTGATTATAAAAACGTTTTAACTTGTTAGGAATTGGAAATTCCATGTTAAAGTGTCGGTCACCCCAATTAAGGTCTAGCATATGTTAGCTCGTAGACGTGTCGGTATTTACGTTATTTAGTAGTTAGTTAGTTAATTATTAGCATAGTTTAGCGTAGTGTAACACCGTGGAGGAAGGACGGGTCTTTACCCATTGTATCCTCGATCCACGAGCCGATAGGAGGTCGTTATGTTCAGAATTATAAATACCCCTTCCATCCATGGAAGGGTGGTGCTCTCATTCAATCTAACATTTCCTTTGTTTAAACCTCTAGCAAGAACACCTCTCTCTACTTTCTCTCTAAAATGGTAAACATGTATTTTGATCATCCAAGACCACCCGAATCATTAAACACAATAATATATCGATCCTACAAATGGTATCAAGAGCCAAGGTTATTGTGTTATCTTTGATTTGTGTGGTTTTGTATCATGTTTATGTTGGTTTTGAATGATGTTGTAAAATTGTTTTGGTACTTGATGAGTGTGTAAATACTCATCATTTTAGTCAATCTGAATCGCAAAACGGTTAAAATGCTCGAATGCATCAAAATATCGAAAATATTCCAAAATTGCATTTTATATGTTTCAGATGCAAAATGTTCAAAATCGATGAAAATGAGCAAAGTTTGCATAAATTGGCGCTTTCATCCCCCAAGTTTCTAAAATTGTCAAAAATAGTCCACGAGTCAAAATTTCAAAGAAAAATCACCAAAGGTCCTTTTAAAATCATAACTTGTCAAAATTAGTCCTTTGGTGAAAAATATAAAAGTTTGAGAAAATTACAAGTTTGGTCCTCCAAGTTTCAAATTTGGCAAAATTAGTCCTTGAAAAATTGGAAAATGTCAAGTATGGTCCTTGCATTATTGAACTTTGTCACTTTTAGTCCTTGGAGTAACTTTGCATAAATGGCAGCATAGGTCCCTTAATTTTCAGAATTTACATAAAGGACCCTTGATTAATAAACCCTTTATACCCTTTTTGGCCTGGTCATAACTATGTTGGACCCCTGTCACAATACATTTTGGACCCCCTTTTTATTACTAATATCTGGTCAAAACCTCTGGTCAAAAGCCCCTTGGCGCCAATTTCTTCTTCCCTTCCACTTGCCCCCTGCAACACCCCTGCACACTCCACCCCCTCCTCACCTTATCCCTTCCCATGTTCCCCCTCCTCCACACAACTCCAAACTTCATTTAATGCACCCTCTCCTAACACTCAATCCCCAACAACTGTCAAATAAGCATTTCCCGCCAAAAATGGATTTAATGGCCAAGATCACATTTTCTCATCCAAGGGTCAGAAAAATGGTGGGATTAATCAGAGATGAGAGAGAGAAGCATTTGGACTATAAAAAGAAGGAAGAAAGAAGCAAGGATAGCTAGTTTTAATAATTTTTCTAAAATGTCGTTTTAAATTAATGTTGTAGTTTAAATCAAATTGTTGTAATTTCAGATTTTATGTTTAACAATTAAGTTAAAATATCTTTGTATTGTCCCTTTTAATTATCAATTCAAGTTTTTATTTAAGTTCCAAAGTCTATGTTTCTTGTTGAGATTTTCGGTTTCAAAGTCTTCGTCTGTGTTGTTGGTTGCTTGTTTTAAGCTTAAACAAGTTTAGTTAAGGTCTCTATGAGCTTTGTATAAGCTCACATTTCGCTTCAATCAAATTTGTCATATGGTCAACACAAGTCAACTGTGGGCTCAAATTGAAAAGGAAATGGGTATTGGGTTGATGCAATTGGATTTTGGGTTGGTTTAGAATAGTTTAGCATAGTGGGATTCGGTTTTAGCCTCGCAATCCAAGCCGGACCCATGTGAGTTTGTATGTCACTTGTCATTTTCAATCTATTTTGCATAATTGGTTTTGTACATGTATGTGCTTACATCTGGTTTAGTCTTGTTTATTTAATGGTGCTTAGAGTAGTTAAACTCCATTTGATCTATTTCACTAGCTTGTTCATCAGTTGGCTTCATTTTCATTGCAGATTTGTTTCTAAAGGGGTGTTTGGATTAGAACTTACAACTGTGCTCAAGGGTAGAATATTGTGTTAGATCAGTTGCTTTAGGCATACTATAGTCTATTACATGCATAACTGTCCTAGTTTTGCATCCATGTCCATGTTAAGTCAAATTTTCATCTCAACTGATCTTGTATGCATCTCTGTGGAAATCAGATGCTATCATCTGTCATATAGGTTTAAAATTTGATAAGCAAGCTTGTTAAAGTTGTAGTTCATCTGTATTCATCATCTTTAGTCCAAAATTTGATTTCAAATCTCATTTTAGTCAACATCATAATCTGTTTTCAAAAGTCAAACTTTGTCAAAAAGTCAGTTTTTCTCAACACTTGCAGCTAATGCACAGTGCTTAGTCCAAGTAGCTAGGGTCTAATATTTGGCACATTTGTAGTTTGCTAGGTTGTTTTTAGTCCCACATATCTGTTTTGCCTTTAAGCACCCCCGATAAGCCCTTGAATAAGCTCAAACAGTGGGGGTCACCATTGTTTTTTCTTTGCATCGCAGCCTTATCGATCCTTTAATTTGCTTTTGTTTTGAGCTCTAGCTTCTTCATTACTAGTCCATATAAGCTGTAATTTTGGATAAATGATCTTTGGTTGGTTGTCTTGAGATCCACATTTTTGGTTTTCATGTTAGCTTATTGGATAAGCGGTTCATCTGCTAAACAGTAGGGTCATTTAGGAGTTTGCTTATTATGGCGCTTAGCTCATTACTTGGTAGATCACTTTGTTTAGGTGTTAGGATTAGCTTTTAATGGTTGTCAGAGAGTAGTTATAGGATATATTAGCTTCATTATCGATGGTGTAGTATAGTGCTTATTACCTTATTTTCTGAGCTTATTTCCCATCGCTACATTGCAGCCTTAGATTCTTCCACATAAGCCCTTGTTTTTCTATTTTCATAGCTTTAGAATATCATTTTAGAATTTTCCTGAAGTTTTCATAATTTTTGGTCACTGTTTGCTATTTTTCTTAATTTAAATTAGTTTTTAAGCATTTTAATTAGCTTTTAATACAAAAAATTCGAAAAGGTTCAAAAATAACTTTTCATTTTTTTAGGTTTAGATAAATATAAAAAGTAAAAAGTAATTTTCCAGATTTTTCATAGTTTATTTTGTAATTTTAGTCATTTAATTAGTTTTTAATCGTTTAAAATTCATAAAAAATAGAAAATAATCGAAAATTACAAAATAGTTTTGAAAATTCTATTTTGATATTTTAGACTTTTCCAATTCATAATTTTATTTTTCTAGCTTTATTTCCTATTTTCTTGTATTTTAGGTAATTATTAAATAGTTAAAAATAGTTTTTAATTAATAATAATTAGATAATTAGTTATAAAATAATTTTCTTTTCTATAAATTTTCTTTATCATTAGGATTGTAAAATGTATTTTTCATATTTTTAGGACTTATCTTGTGTAAGTTTCACTTTTATTTTGTCTGCTACGTAGTTTTTAATTCGCTTTTATAAAACATAAAACAAAAACATCATTTTGCAAATAGTGATAGCGTTTATTTAATAATTTTTATCTTTTAAATTCTCTTTAATTTGCATTTAAGCCATTGTAATTTGTTGGCTTTTTCGTAGTTATAATCATTCTCAATCCCTTTATTCGTTCAAATCTCTCGATCACTATACGCTTGATAATCCATTGCATAGCTCACGGGACATAACGACCGGAAACACTATACTCCTCGGATCTTCATTGCATTCGTTCTGAGCGGTTTTAAGCTTGTTACGGTCCGCCATTCCAAGTGGCAGGCTTGTGTGATTTAGCTTGACTGTTTGGGAGCGCATCGATCTATATTTGTTGGTCAAATCCTTTCCGTCTATTATTATGGTCAAAAACTGTGTTTAACAGTATATGTCTATTCTTGTTTTGATCAAATATGTCTTGGCCATTATTGTTTCTTTTTTTGTCTTGTCCAAAATAATACCATCTAGTTATTTTGTGCCAAGATTAAATCTGTAATATATTTATGTGGTCAACCATCTATTTTCGTGGTCAAATGGGTCAAAAGGTTACACTTTTATGCAAGTTTTTCTGGGCTACTATGAATATGGTCGGAATAGTGAACGGAAAACTCATCTGCAAAAATCATTCAAGCGACTTGTCTCAAACATAAGTTAGCGATTTGTGTTCTCAATATAATGTAGCGAGTTGTTATTTTGGGTCAAAAGCGAGTTGGGTTTGTTTGACTTTTGAGTCAAATAGTCATAGCGACTTATCTTGCATGGCAGGTAGCGACTTGGAAAATTTTTGACCTAGCGACTTGTTACTGAACAAGTCGTAGCGACTTGCTTTGGAAAAAGAAGCTGGCGACTTGTGTTTGAATAAATAGAGTAGCGACTTGGTTATAACATAGCGACTTGACGACTTGTACAGAAAGGAAGATAAAGAAGTAGACTTTGACTCAGACCTTGACTCAAAACAACATACCATTTACCACAACTACCTGACCTCAGTTTTCCTCATACATCATCAGTCAACAAATACATTATATCCATCAAACACATTCATGACCCAAGACTCATCTCAATCTCATAAACGAATGGACTCATGACCTCAGTGTTTTGTTCGTGTACATTAATATCATGTCAAGATTAGTTTTGAGAAACATGTCACACGAACAAATAACATCTATCATTGATCTCTAACCTTTGTTATTAATTTCGAACACGAAAAAAAACAAGATAACTAATTAGTTATTTGTTCTCTTTGGCTTGTGTTATCAAACTCAAAACGAAACTACATCACAAATTTATACCTACCGAGACCTCAAAGGATCTTGAAGACGGATCATTGTCTTGATGCCATCTGTGGCGTATTCAATATGAATCGCTCAACAAGGAATCATTTTGATTGTGTTTTGTTTAAAAAGCGAATGGTGTGGTGTGATGTGTGTTAATTAATTTTGATTGATAGATGAAGTTGTGAGATATTAAGAAGTGAGATGTGATCTTGTTTTGGAGTGTCTGAGAGAAAGGGGCGGATGTTTTTTGTGAAGTGATTAGGTTTTGGATTATGACCTAATATTTAGGTACAAAGTTCTTATAACCGGTTACTAATATTCATGTGTGAATGGATCGGGTATTCGGGTTTGATAATTTTTGCTTGGATCGGTTTATGGTTTGTATCGTGGGCGTATGGTTGGAGTTAGGTGGGCCATGTGTTTTGCTTGATATTGGACAAACGTGGGGTGGATTTTTACCTTGTTATGCGCTACATTTCAAAACATAGACCGACGAGTTGATACTTGAAGTATTAAACTAAAATGTAATGATATCCGAAATTTTGTAGTTATACAATTTTTTTGGATATTACTAGTATATTGAGTGATTATTAGATATGATAATACTTCACGAGGTATTTGTTCACAACTTGAGTTTTAGTTGATCTTGAATATGTTCGAGGTTTTTGTCCGGTATTATTGATTTGGTATTGATGTGTTGGTTCAAACGGTTTTTAATTGGACTTGGAGCCGGGTCAAATTCTTAGCAATTTGATATATGACAAAGATATAAGAATGCATGAGATGATCATTGCAAGAAATTACATTGACCGGATAGGGTTGAACAGTTAATTGGACCGGACTTGAATTCTTATGTGATGAAAAGATTTGTGAAAATAAGTTTTTGATGATATGAGATTGGATGATGAGACTCGATGGGTTATGAGGTTTGAGTCTTTGGGCTACACATTCTCACGTAGTATATTGTGTCATGGCTTGAATTGATGATTATACAACGTAGACTACGGGGATGTTTGTACGGTATTTCTTACTTGGGTTTGAAGTGAAGTTTTTCGGGATGTGTTTACTTATTTCGTCTTCTTTCTTTCTACCCTTCCGTGAAGATGACTTGTTTGGGCATTTACAGAGTGTGATAAAGACCTGGCCATTTAATTACAGTTGTGATTCTTTCTCGCTTAACTCACAATGTAACTATCACTTCGGTGTCTCACTCAGTTGAGAATGTCAAGAGGTTTTGTACATTGGGTACACCGTTTCTTCTTCACAAGGATTAGTACAAGGTTAAGTAACCTATCTGGGGAATTTTACTTCATGATCAAGTTTGGTATATCGGGTATACGTCTCCATGTAGTCACTACTATAGCCTACTGAATGCGTGAATGATGTGTTTACCAAAGTGATTATTGGATGGTTGATGATGTTGTTGATGTTGGTTAATGAACCGTTGATGAACCGCTGTATGTTCCCTAAAACAAATATTCACCGAAACCAAAGTTGTCATAACACCTTCAAGTCGACATTGTTTACGGTTTTGTCTTGATTTTGTAAAATCCATGAAAGAACCTATTTCTCGGTTTAAATCATTGACTTGTAAAATCCGTGACAATGGAAACATCCCGATAATAGTAAAGTACATTTCGGATCTATCTTACGGTTTATTCTTGGTTTTGTAAAATCCCGAAGAACCTATTTCTCGGTTTAAACCATAGAGTTGTAAAATCCGTAATGATGGAACCATCCTAGAAAAGGAAAGTGTATTTCGGGATCTCATTTGATCTTTGGTGCTACGGTTTCGCTCTTGAAGAAGGATAAAAGGGTGTACTTCATGAATTGGATGTGTGTTTGGATATTCGTCACGGCGGTTTGGTTACTTCAAAGTTTTACGGGGTTATGCTCATTAAACCATGGTCGGGATGAAACCATTATCATAGTTCACTTAAAAAGTCAAAGGAGGCTAGATTTGAGCTTTTAATAAGAAGATGTGACAACGGCGTTAATTCAGTATTATTCATTTGAGGTTGAAGTGAATTATCACGGGCGAGTGTACTTAGTGTCTGAAGGTATCGGGGATGGTTGGATGAAGATTCTTCAAGATCCTTGTTCGAGCTTATTATTAAAAACGAAGACTTGGAAATCTAGTTATTGTTGTGTGCCTTTTACCTTTTCTTTTACCACTTGGGGGAATTGGGCTCATACCACCACAAAATAACTATCACTTTAAGGAGTTACGTTGTAGTGCTCAGTGTCACATTCAATTGTGGATTTTCAAGAGGTAAAGTACGTCTATTACTTGATGGTTGGTTGGATGAAGAGTATAGAGTACTTAGAGAGTACTTAGAGATGCTAATGGAAATCGGCACCGCTCTTTGTTACTTATGTACAAGTATAAGTCACGAGTTCGGGTTAGTTTACTTCAGGGTCAAATTCATCATATTGAGTTTTCTCCATCAGTTGTCACGACAAAGAGCCTATAGAATGATAATGGGTTGATTATATGTTTTGCTAAGAGAGCTGAAAAGAGAGAGATTATGACGTTTGAACACTTCAGTTCAAGCCTCGTACTCTAAAGAAAAGAAAAGTGTACGTTTCAGTGCGCTTTATCTTCAAAAGAAGATAAATCTTCTTATGACGTATGAACACAACAGTTCATGCCTCGTTCTTAAAGAAAAGAAAAGTGTGCGTGTCGATGCGCTTTATCTTACGAAGAAAATAAATCTTCTCTATTATGACCATTGTCATCAACATGCTTCATACTTTTTCCATGCGCCTACCATCAAGTGAACCGGACTCTTGTTGATTGTTTTCGATTCCACTTTCTCAACTATAATGACGATGGCGACATCCTCGTGCTGATTTTATGGGGAGAAGTGTGAATAGACTACATTTGGATAATGTTCACTTGTTTAATCAAGAATGGCATCTCCGTATGCAATTCTTGAGGGGAGAAAGTGTGAATTTTTGCATTGTTGATTGATATTAGAAATATAAATGGTCATACGGCTCTAAACTCATGTAAGAACCGAGCTTTTTCTTATCGGGTCATCTTCACATGGAGTTTTCTCTTCTAAGAGCCGTTGGTTGACATCTTCACTCGGATTGATGAGTGTATCGACAAAGTGCTTCCGGTTAATGCTTCACGTATACATCAACATGATGATTCCGAACAATCTCTGTTCTTGTTTGATGTGATTGGTAGTTTGGTGTTACCATCTTGTGTGTTCGTTATGGCTCGATTGTTGATTTCCTTGATGAACATCTTTACGTTCTTGTTTGATTGGGATGGATTTTAGTTAAGGGATTTGCAAGATGTAAGTTAATTGGGATGCTTTTGGTGGGATGCTTTTTGGTGTGAGTTGAAGATGTTAATTATCTATTCCCCAACCGGACAATCTTGAAGAAGGTCGTGTCTGATCTTTCTACATTTCTTGCTATATGTTAGAAGACCAAAGACGAGTTGCATTTAATGATCTAAATACTTCTTCTTAATCGGGCATTTATCAAAAGATTGTCGGTCTAGGGGAGAGCACTAATTGGGAGAATGTGATATGTCAAATTTAATCCCAATTAGACTTGCTCACATTATTCAACATGTTGATTCTCACAATGACTTCAAGCGTTCTTTTCAACAAATTTCAAGTATTTGGGTGATAATATCTTCTTGATTCAAAGTGTCAAAACCAACAAGGGGAAGGAGACACGTATCTAAGCGAGTAAACTTGATGAACTTAATACTTCTAAGTAATTGAAGATATCCCGGAAGACAAATGTTATTACCGCAGAGAAACTCAAGGTTTGACTCATGGCGGGTAAACTTGATGAACTTAATTCTTCTAAGTGATTGAAGATATCCCGGAAAACAAATGTCATGACCGCAGAGAAACTCAAGGTTTTACTCATCAAGGTGTTTAGTGTTCTTATTCCAACTATGTGGGGAAGAGATGGAAGAGTTAGTTTACGAAGATGAAAGAGGTACACAAGTGTGTGATGATTTTGATGTTATCACAATCATCGGGGGAGAGATTGTGTACATTGGGAATGCTCACTTGTTTTACTTGAGGGCTTAATCGGTGATTCGAGATATAATCACTTATTCCGGTGTTGACATCCGCAGAGATTGTCACCCGTAGAGATAATCGATGATTCGGCCGCTTCTTCAATGTTATCGGTTATTCTCTTTTGGGCATTCGGGTACTTGGTTCTTGAGCTTCATACACTTTCTTGGGGAGAGAAAAGTATACATCGGGGTTATTCTTTGGCTATTGGACTTAATCTGCTACTTGATGGTATAAGTTTCTTTGTCTTGGGTATGTGTATTCGGGTTCGTGAGCTCTAGTCTAAGAGACCGATCGCATCAATTCATCTACTTGGGAAGTGTTCTCTTGACACTGTTGGAATGGATTGCGTCGAGACTTGATGGAATGAAATTTGAGAAGAGTTATTTATGTGTGGGATGATACGTTGCTATTCTTCTATTGGATGATATAACCTCGAGCGAAGAATCACGGTGATTATTCTTGAAAGGAGCAATGGATTTATGATAATGGTGTGCTTCTTTGTGCACCGGCTAAGGCAAGCTTGAAATAGAGCTTGAATCTGCTCGGCTAAAGGATTTTCGGTTTGGGGAGCGCCAAAGTCTCACTTTCGCTTGGTTCAATTTCTTTCTTGATTCAAGAGCCCGGAAGCTTTGGTGGTGAATGTTTAAGGGATGATGACTTCTATCTTCTACAGGGGTCTGCTCGATATCCTTATCTCGGTACTCGTATCATCATCTTCTTTAACTATATCATCTACTCTATCCTTGTACATATCTATCAAAACCAAATACAAAAATATAAAACCAACAAAAGAAAATAGAAAAATATAAAATCTTCAAAAAGCCATAAAAATCGAGAAAATTTGAAAAGAACAAAAATATGTTTTCTCAAGACATGTCTTCGTATCGATAACATATGCGGTCTTAGAAATGTCATTCAATAATGGCACGGGACCATAGATGAAGTTCGAGCAGGAGGTGTAAATATTCATTTCTAAACATGTCTCTAAATATGGCTTGCGATTACTTGATCAGTAACCCGTGCTTAAAACTATGGCTTACGATTATTTGAGATCAGTAACCGTGCTTAAAACTATGGCTTGCTATTATTTACGATAGCAACCCGTTTTTCAAGAAAGGAAAGTGCTACGCTAAACTAATTTTCAAATATTTCGTACACTTATCCTAAAACAATATGAGGAAAGTATGTCGAAGGACTGCTGTTCCTACACAAATGTTTTTCCGTCTAAAATTCTTCAGAAAAATATTTGTTTTCAAATATGGTGGTAAATGAGTTGCTATTAAATCAATCAGTATCAAAGTTTTTGTATTAATTTGCAAGCTCAATCAATGACTTCTGCACTTTTAAAACTTTTCAGAAAAATGAGTCATTGATTGAGGGGGAGAATGTTTTCAAATCTATTTCATCTAACGGGCTTTCTTAATTATCCTAAATGCTTAAACTGAAAAATGATGTTAACCTACGTTGAAGGACTAGGTGCCTAGGATAAGATTGTTAGGATTAGATGATTAGAGTTTGATAAACACATTATTCCCATACCTTTTATGATATGATTGATATGTTGGATTGACTTTTATTAGTCGATTCTTTGTTTGGGTGATGTCGACTACCATATATTTGTATGTGTGTTCACTAACATATGCGGTATATTGGTATATAAGAATGTTCGATCCGGATCCCACAAATGAACATGATTGGATGCCGCAAGGAAAGGGTAACGATATCTTGGGTTGACAAATGAAGAAACGGAGCTTAATTGGACTTCAATGGAGTTGGCATAAATGCAACGTAAGAGGTCTCCTTGCATCGCAGATGGTTTTCTTCTAAGTGATTGAAGAAACGGAGCTTAATTTGACCTCGGTTGGCATTCACAATGCAACGTAAGAAGAAGTCTCACTGCATCGGCAGACGGTTTTCTTCCAAGCCCTACAGCAATAACGGAAGCTTCTCAACCACCTAATGTATCTTTGTGCAGGACAAGTAGTGAATGATACCATTTTTCTAAAAATATTGTTTTTGAAAATGGAAAAATATTGTTTTGAAAATAAATTGGACTAAATTTTGAAAATCACCGGACTTCATTTTATCAAAACATAAGTCACTCAATCATTGACTTATGTCATGGATTGAGGGGGAGTGTGATTTAAAATAAAATATTTTCAAACGATATTTCTTCACAAAAGTTCCGCTTTGTACAATATAAGTGGTGATCTAAAGATTTAATGTTATGTCATGGTATGATTTTCTTTAAAACTCAAAGATCTGTCAAAATGAAATTTTTTCTGTTCTTGTTTGATTGTGAAATTGTTTTATTTTACTTAAAGGTCTCTTAAAAACTATCATACATGACACTAACAATCTTTAATGTCTTAAAATGGTCCTTATCTGTCATCTTTCAAAATTGAATCTTGCCACGTCTTTCCCCAAACTTTTCTAAATGATTTTAATCAATGGGGATCACAAATCTCAATTGGTTTGAAAGTTTTGATCGGGTGAGAGATCGTGATTTAAATCTCAAATCTGTTTTAATGGAATTGGTTTTAGTCCTTCAAAGGAACTCCTACCTCCATGTGCCAAACTATTTCAATATACATAATGCACATGTTGAGGGGGAGCATTTATCTAAAAACTAGATGAGTTTTTAAATCAGGCACATTTTCTCCCATGTTTTATAAACCTTATTAAATCACTTGGGATCCAAAATCTCAAAGGGTTTGATATTTTTGATCGGGGGAGAATTTGTGATTTACTAATAAAATTTGATAAAAGTTGATCGTTTGATTCGGTTGTGCAGTTGCTTTCTCATATGTGCTAAACGCTTTCGAACCTCGAAGCATATATTGAGGGGGAGCATTTTAAAAGAAAAGAAACTATCGAGGTGCAAATGCTTTTATGTTTTAATATAAAGTACCTTGATTGAGTTTTAAATGGTTTCTTAATGGCTTGTGTGATCGTAAATGTGCTTCAAAAGAACTCTTGCCTCTATGTGATAAAATGATTTCAAATATCCTACGCACATATTGAGGGGGAGAATTTACCAAGAAAATCAAATGGCTTTTTCTATGAAAATTGTGATCATGAAATTATTTCAAAGAACTCTTGCCTCCATGTGCTCAACAATTTCAAATCATATGCACATGTTGAGGGGGAGCATTTCTAAATGATCAAAACTATTAAGGTACAAAATGCTTTGATCTCGTATCACAAGTAACTTGATTGATTTTTCCAAATGATTTTTCAATTGGTTTCATGAAGGAAAGAACTGTACCAAAAGACCGACCATTTTACTTTATGCATGGAGTTATAAGGATGGTGAGGTTAGGTATTAGTTCCCACGATCCGCCAGAGCCGGAGGGATCTACCGAGGACAATCCACTAGATAGTGTAGAGTCCTTAGGTATATTGAAAAAGTAGAAAAATGAGAAGTGGGAAGAGTGCGGATCGAGGCAGAGCTAGTCTTGGAATAAACCCAACAAGGTTCTAGTTATGAAGTCTCGGTAAGCCTTCAAGGGGTTGAAGAATGAAAAAGAAATGAAATGAGAAAAGGTGAAAAAAATAGCCCTCCAATAATTCAACCTTAGGCGAGAACGGGTTCAATACATATGCTTCTTGGTTGTTACCAAGGTAACACCGGTATTGAAGACAAGGCGTCATGGACCCGGTGACACATCGCACCTAACTTCCCAAGCCACTCAAGTTCCTCTTAAAGGGCTTGTTTCATTCTCACGGGAACCGACATTATCTATCGACTTTCTCTTAGAGATTGTTGATATTGAAGAAAGAGACCTCTCCACAGTCTCCGGCATAGGAACCAAATGTGCACAATTGAGTCTAGAGCCAAGAGAACATCCACAATATCTCGTTAGGACACAAAATTAATGAAGACTTCTGTTTCACATAATGTGGAAAGTAAGAATATATTAAGAGTCCTCGCTTTATCCTTGTGGTATTGCGGAACATCCGAGTGATATGAAAATATTCACGATGAAGATGGAAATCCTTCAGAGCCAACATCAAACAAGCTCTTGGTGGGTGACATGTGAGATCTTGCAAAGATCAAGCTTGTGACAATGGATAGAAACGATGGGGCGATTCACTCTTGAATCAACCTTGGTCCGGAAAAGGATTGACGTATACCTTTGAAAAACCGGTCATTGTGCTCAAAAACTCTTTTCTCTAGCACTTTGACCGTATTATGTTTTCAAAATAAAGGGTATTTATGATTGAAAATTGATTTCTTCTTCTAAACCTTCGTCGTATTGAAAAACTCTTTATCTTAAGCAATACGCGATTGTTTTCAAATCATTTTCTATCAATCGAGAAATCTCAATTTGTGGTTCACTCACTCCGTGTTGTCTTTTTGAGACGTTCGGTTTGAGAACGGCTAGAACAAATGCGAAACCGTGTCAAGGAGATTCTTAGGAATCCTACCGATCACGGTCGTGCTTGTCTTCGATCAGCGGGAACCGTGGGCGTGTACCTCAATTCAACGAAAGTGGTCAAAGACACTTTCGTGTGTTTATTGCTAATCGTTGTTTGCGGTACATTTGACGGTTGCGGTGATCGTAATTGAGGAGTCAATCCAAAGCCGCATGCTCACGGCATCCACACTTAATTTGAAGAAATCATGGTGGTGCATATCTACATAACACGGCTCGATATTTCATACTATGCTTCTTCTTCACGCAAATATCATGAACCGATGGGCTTCCGCTACTCGATGGAAAGATGTCATGATTCAAAAGTGTGAGCATGTCGGTCCGAAAGTCACAACTTCACATGATGGCAACACAATAAAGGGTGATCCAGATTTCTTGTGGTGATGATCTCAAAGAAAGCTCAAGATCATCAAAGATGTGGATCAGTTAAAGGCCTCCACTTAAAGTACTAAGTTATCGGACCTTAAAGAATCGCTGCTAAAGCACAAGATTGCGAAATTGAAGAATTGAAGTCTACGAGCTCAAGAACAAAGTCAAGAATAGAATGCTAGGATTCAAAATGTAAATCATGGGGTGACCTCCCTTAGGGGGAGATTGTTAGGAATTGGAAATTCCAAGTTAAAGTGTCGGTCACCCCAATTAAGGTCTAGCATATGTTAGCTCGTAGACGTATCGGTATTTACGTTATTTAGTAGTTAGTTAGTTAATTATTAGCATAGTTTAGCGTAGTGTAACACCGTGGAGGAAGGACGGGTCTTTACCCATTGTATCCCTGATCCACAGGCCGATAGGAGGTCGTTATGTCTGTAACTATAAATACCCCTTCCATCCATGGAAGGGGTGGTGCTTCTCATTCAATCTAACATTTCCTTTGTTTAAACCTCTAGCAAGAACACCCTCTCTCTCAACTTTCTCTCTCTAAAATGGTAAACATGTATTTTGATCATCCAAGACCACCGAATCATCAAACACAATAATATATCGATCCTACATAAGCGATAAGGATCGGTTTAGGGACTTTAAACTCCATTGAATAAACATGCATGATTATCTTTTGAAAACAATTGTATGACAAATAACCTTTTGATTTAATTGAAATCATTCTCCCCCTCAATCAACGACATATGTTGTTGATTGAGAGATAGATATTTTGACAAACTTTTAGTTTCAGATGATTTTCAAACTTGAGTCCGAGTTATTTTACAAAGCAATTAGTTTTCATTAGATAGCAGATAAATGTTTATAGAATCGAAACATGAGATTTGAAATACATGATAAAGCATGGCTCTGTTCTTTCTTTGAAAACGGGTTCTTGTCTCGAAATGACAATCAACCAACATTTTTCTCCATCTCGTTTTTTTTTTTTTTTTTTTTTTTTTTTTTTTTTTTTTTTAACTTCATCTAGAGACCCGTGCCATTCTTTGGTGACAATTCAAAGTCCGTAGATGTTATCGAATCGACAAGAAAAACATGATAAATAATCAATATTTTTGAAGATTTTTGAATATATATATATATATATATATATATATATATATATATATATATATATATATATATATATATATATATATATATATTTGAAAAGTTTTTATTTTTTATTTATTTTTTATTTTTTATTTTGAAAAGATATATACGAAGAATAGATAGAGTCGAACACCTTTACTCCTCGGCGTCTTCACGAAGACGTTTGGCGTTCGGTTGAAGGCTCTTTAAGCCTAGTCGTGGAAGAATAAACTCAAAGCGTTCTCGAGAAAGAGCTTTGTGAAGATGTCGCTAGTTGATATTCGGTCCTTACGAGTATAGTTCAACCACACCGTTTTCAACTTGTTCCCGATGAAATGATGTCGAATGTCGATGTGCTTTGCTCTAGAGTGTTGAACATTGTTGCGTGAGAGAGAAATGGCACTTTTGTTATCACAATACATAGGACTTTGTTGAATACAAAGCCATAGTCGATAATTGGGATCTCATCCATAAGATTTGAGCACAACAAGATGACATGGCTATGTATTCACCTCTGTAGAGGATATGGAAGTGCTCATTTGTTTCTTTGAAGACCGACTTACGAGCTTGTCACCTAAAAATTGAGCACCACACAAGTACTTGACGAGTGTCTTGACATCCTGCATGGTCAAGATCTACATAGGTCGTTAGAGACATACCGGAGTCCTTCGGATACCAAAGTCCCATGTTAATGGTTCCTTGGAGATACCAAAAGACTCGTTTAACCGCTTCAAGGTGCTTTTGGTAGGCTTAGCACGGTTTCTAGCACACATGCATACAAATGAACAAAATGTCGGTCTCTTGGGTGTGAGGTACATCGGGGATCCAATCATACTACGATATTTCGTTTGATCTACTATTATCCCAGTGGTCCTCATCCAGTTTTATACGCTCCACCATAGGAGTGTCAACAGGGTCACTAGAGGTAAATCCAAATTTCTTTAAGATTTCATTAACGTATTTAGATTGATTTATAAAAATGCCTCCGGGACTTTGTGAAATTTGTAATCCCAAGAAAAATGACATTTGTCCCATCATTGACATTTGAAATTTGGAGCCCATCTCCATAGAAAAACGATCACATTCATTAGGGTCGATCGAGGCAAAGATAATATCATTAACGTAAATTTGAGCGTGAATTAAATGTTTGCGACTTTCAGTGAACAATGTTGGATCAACTACTCCTTTCTTTGAATCCGGTGGATAGAAGAAACTTTGATAGCGTATCATACCATGCCCTTGGAGCTTGCTTTAAACCGTAAAGGGCCTTTTTCAAGCGATAGACATGAGTAGGATGCTCGGATTCACAAAACCTTCGGTTGGTCGGCGTATCGACTTCTTTAAGATCTCCGTTGAGAAAAGCCGTCTTTACATCCATCGATGACAATCATATTCTTACTTGCGGCATTAGCCGGAAGATTACGATTGCTTCGATGCGTCAACAGAGCAAAAGATTCCTCAAAGTCGATACCTTCTTCTTGACGATAACCTTTAGCAACTAACCGTGCCTTATTTTTCGTAACATCACCGTGCTCATCAAGCTTCACTTTGAAGATCCACTTGAGAGCAATGATCATTGCACAACTGGAGCAGTACTAATTCCCATACATCTAGACGATCGAACTCATGAATTTCTTCTTGCATTGCATTAAACCGACTATCCTCGGACATTGCGGTTTAACATCTTTTGGTTCGATCTTGGAAGTCTTGAGTTGAGGAAGCACCATAAGGCATCGATAGCTAATTGTTTTCGAGTTGATACGGAACGAGAAGGATTCCCAATGATGTTATCCAATGGATGGTCATGTGTCCATTTTCTAAGATGTTCGTGTGGTTGTTGTTGAAGGACCGATGTAGCAGAGTTTACATCCCGATGAAGATGGTTCGGTGTTGGTTCGGGGCAAAGATGTTTTCAAATGGAGCATCTTCGAGAGTAGCAAAGGGATTAACTTCATCATTGATGCGAAATGCAGTTCCATGATGTACATTCAAAGATTGATGATTTGTTGATGAGGCGAGTGATCGACAACAGGCGCTTCTTGACTTAACGATATTGAGGCCGTAGGATTGACTTCATTCTCGGTGTTATGAGCGACCTACATTGTGGAATTGACAGTTCAATAGCACTTGGCTCATAAAGTTCATCAAACATAGGATCAAACAATTTCTTTAAATCATCTTGGATGGAGGTACATATGGAGTTCTTGGAGAAGAATTTGGTACAAGGGATGAACCAATGGGATTGTTTTGAAGTGCGGGACCAGAATCTGGATTGTCCAGAGCCATTTCCGGACTGACTCATCGAGCGTAACGTGAATTGTTTCCATGATATTACGGGTTCTTTTGTTGTAGATTCGGTAACCCTTCTTGTTTGGTGCATAACCTACAAAACTCCAATGTCTGCTTTAGCTCTTAATTTACCTAAATCTTGACCGTCATTTGTTGGATAGCACAAAGCACCAAACACACGAAGATAGGATAAATCAGGTTTTCTTTTATGAACAAGTTCATATGGAGTTTTTCCATGAGAGGTGTGAATAAGGGAACGATTTTGGGTGTAGCAGAAAGTGGCAATGGCTTGACCCATAGAAACATTGGAACCATCGAATAAATTAGCATTGTTCTTGCGGCTTCCATAAGAGTTCAATTTAGTCTTTCAACTACACCGTTACATGAGGAGTTAGTGGAACACTTCTTTGATGACTAATTCCAATACTTTCATAAAATTGACTTAAGTCTCGGTTAACTAACTCGTGCCATTGTCGGTTCGAACAATTCTTACCGTGTTGTTAAGGCGAACACGAAGTTGCTTGATAAGTTTGATGATGGCGGTGGGTTTCATCCTTAGTCCTCAAGAACTTTACCCAAGTAAATCTAGAGTAGTCATCAACAACGACTAAAATATATCTCTTCCCATTAATCGTTTGCACTCTCATTGGTCCGCATGATCCATATGAAGGGTATGAAGAACTTCCATTCTGAGTTTGTGGTTTTGGTTTGTGGGCATATTTCGTGCTTTTTCCCAATTGACAAGCTAAGCAAAGATGATCTTTCTCATATTTTAATCTGGGTAAGCCTCGACAAGATCCTTTCTCGGAAAGATTGTTTATGGTGCCAAGTTCAAGTGATTGAGGCAGCGATGCCATAACCAAGATCTTGTTTTAGAAGCCTTTGACGACAAGCAAATTGGAGAGGACTTCATCATGTCATCGATAGAGATGGTGTATAAGTTAGAACCTCGAGTACCTCTTAATAATTCTACACCTTCAAGTTCTCTAACGAAGCAAGTATGTTTCGAAAAGCCACTTCAAGATCGGAATCACATAATTGACCAATGAAAACAAGTTATGACCAAGACCTTCCATATAGTATACCCGGAAATTACACTATCTCCAACCACATAATCTCCATAACCCATAATAGCTCCAAAATGATCGTTTCGAATCTAACAGTCCGATAAATTTACTCACGAAGTTCATGAGTCATGAGCGATTTCCAAATATATGCTTTGAGCGACTGAGTCCAGGTACCACGAGCGATTTGAATGATCTGCAGTTGAACACGACGAGAATGGATGATCGGATAATTGGGATCCCCATGCAAGAATGGGTTCCATTTGGTTAGTAACGATGATTGGATCACCCATCAAACATAGAAGCATTCATATCGAGATTGATACAATGGAATCATTATGAATAGATGCGATACTAGTGTTCGTATTTGCCCTATTCAAAGTATGTGCACTTCTTAAGGAACAGTTCTACCATGAGCATCCATTTTCTAGTGGGTATTGCACGATTAACGTTATGGCCAATGGTATCCATTGATAACCTATCTTTCTAAATGTTCTTCTGTGGACTTCCACTATTTTCTAACTTTCTTTTGCCTTTGCCATTTCGCCTTCTTAGCATGATATTTTGCATTAACGGTGTTAGCGGAGATTTGTGACATTAGACAAAGCTTTTATACCACATTCATGATTAGAAAGCGAATTCAAGCATACATCATTACAAGGTTTGCAAGTAGTATCGAATTGAATTAATTACGATGCGCCTATGGCTAATACTAGAATCAACAAGATTCGTTTTATTCGACTCTAGCTTAAAGTTCCTAGGTTGGTCTTCTACTCTCTTCCAATGCACATTCTTAGCTTGCGAGGTCCTATCATTCCTTGTATTGTCTTGAGACTTTGACCGCTTTCGCTTTAATGTCGTGATTACTCTGTAGAGGAATGGGAACATTAGTTGGTTTTGCTACTCTTTGCATCTCTGTTTAGATGTCTTTGGGATCAGAATTACATGCAGCACACTAAGGTTCACTTTCTTAACATTAGAAGTCTGGGATTTGTACTCTAGGAGGCACACAGAGTTCGCTTTCTTAGCTTTATGATTTGGAATCGAACTACTTGAGGTATACTACAATACACATTCAAACCATCGGGCATCGAATGGATATCATACTTGGCACTAGGCATAGAACATGGAATTAAAGGATTAACTCTCTCACCTAAGGACTTAGGGCAAATTGTGATTAGGCATTCTAGAATTTCTTGAGATCGTTTGGCATATAAGCATGCATGCCCAATTGCATTATCAAGTGGTTTCTCTAACTTATCCTCTTCAACAATCTCACGGAGACATTCAAGACAATCCTTAAGGGATGAGAAATATGTTTGAATAGCAAGTTTAGTGTTCCTAAGATGAGGAGGAACATATTTCACAGACAAAGCATATTTATTACAAGCAGTACCTTTGATCCATCATTCTACCCATTGGTCATTGGCATTTTCCCTTTTACAGCTCTTGATTCTCAATTTCCTTTTGCAATGAAGCTATTTGTTCGTTGTTTTATTACAGTGACCTTTATTGATTCAAATAACTCATTGAAATGATGTTTAACCTTTTCATTTTATTCTAGAAAGCTCTCATTTTCCTTGTGTAATGCATTTACTAAGTTTGAAGATTAAGCGTTTGAGAATTCGAGAATCTAAAGGAGGAGGCATTTGGGAGCCAGTCACATTGGTCTTTTCACCCTTTAATTGAGAGATTTGAGCTTTCAATCTTTTGATCGTGTTATAATGAGCTCGAATTTGTTCATCACGTTTGCTAATTTCCAAAACTGCATCAAACTTAGGAGCATCAGAGGATGTCTTGATATTTGAGGTTTTAACATTTTCTTTGAGATGTTGATATTTTAATTGCAAAGCAAGATGTTCAACTTCTAATTTTGAAAGATGTTTAACCAGATTATCATGATCATCCTGTTCAATTTTCTCATGCAATTTTGAATTCGTTGTTTCAAGCTCAATTACGATCATGGGAAACTTTCAAAGCAA
>CM040240.1:140960052-141160052 GCA_022545495.1 Chrysanthemum lavandulifolium
CACTAGTACAAAAGCGGGATTTGGTCACGCATGGTCGAAATGGAGCGACCCACACATTCGCATATTTGTGTGGTGAAGGTCGAAAATTGACAACATGTACTAATTAGTCACACATGAAAATTTTAATTGTGTGACCATTAGAACTATGTCGCCACACAATTGAGCGTTGTGTGGCTAAAGGTATCTGGTGATTTTGTTTGGATCATTTAGCCACATATGAATTTGGAGCAGCGTGACAAATACAAGTAACCTTGATCGTTAGTCACATGAAGTAATTTTTGTGTGTCTAAATCATAGAGTCAAGTTTTGTCACACATTATTTAAGGGTGGTGATATGTTTTGCCAACTCTTTAGCCACATCGAAATTGGAACAAGTGACAAATGAAAAGTAAGGTTGAAGCATTAGTCACGATATACATATAAGCGATGACAAATATATGTCACACACTTGAACACTTGTGACCAAAAGCCATATATGGTCACACTAAATGTTTTGTCACACATTCGTTAAGTGTAGCCAAAATCCGGTACATATGTTCACGTAAGTTAATATGTGTGTTTAAAGTTTAGTTTGTGTTAGCTTGCGAAAGCTAATCTATAAAGTCACATTGCTACTAACACCGTGACCAAATGCCATATATGGTCACACTAAGCGTTTTGTCACACATATTATTCAAGTGTAGCCAAAATCCGGTACATATGGTCACGTAACTTAATATGTGGCCATTGGATGATGAATAGTCACTCAAAATACACGTTTCCTCACTTTAAACACCATATGGTCACACTTATTAACACTTTTAGCCACTTTATGGTTAATTGTATGTGACTAAATACCCAAAACAAACATGCTTTGTGTGACTAAATGTTAGAAAAGGCCACACAAACATAAAATTCATGTGGCCATTGGATGATCAATAGTCACACAAAATACACCTTTCTTCACTTGAAACACCATATGGTCACACTTATTAACACTTTTAGCCACTTTATGAGTAATTGTATGTGACTAAATACCCAAAACAAACATGCTTTGTGTGACTAAATGTTACAAAAGGCCACACAAACATAAAATTCAAGTGGCCATTGGATGATCAATAGTCACACAAAACACACATTTCTTCACTTGAAACACCATATGGTCACACTTATTAACACTTTTAGCCACTTTATGATAAATTGTATGTGACTAAATACCCAAAACAAACATTCTTTGTGCGACTAAATGTTAGAAAAGGCCACACAAACATAAATTTGATGTGGCCATTGGATAATCAATAGTCACAAAAATACACGTTTCTTCACTTTAAACACCATATGGTCAAGTTTGTTGCATTTATTGTCTTTGTTAATGAAAATGTGGGTTTGTAGGTGATGGCTTTTATAGTCACATTGATATGCACACATTAACACTTGTGCAACACCACAATATACTAAACTTGGATAAATCCAAACTAATTATATATATGAAGAACTCTTTAACAACGAGTACTTGATTGTTAATGCGGAATCTTAACAACAAGCAAGAAGAACACAAATACTATTTCACTAATAAACTTATTTTATTAATATTTCTATTCGTCTAAGTACAAGTTCATTTCACTATACTTTAGGGTTCCTTTATACACTTAGGAAAACCTAGTATACAAAGCGTGTAGAAGGATATAGATATCTCTTCCTAAGATATCTCTCGGCGTACATATGCCTTCCTAAACTCTAATAAACTATTATGTTTTCATAAGCAGAACTAACTACGAATACTACCGGACTTAAGCATTATCTTGCCGATATTATTCTTTGTTGAGCTTTTGATTCAATTAACCTCAAAAGCGATAGCATGCATCATCCTTTCTTTCACCAAAAGCTTCTTCTCAAGCATAGCCACCGCAAATCTTGTTTGGAAGTGGATACTCCATACGTAAGCATATAAAGAATTGCGGTTTCTAATTCCAAACAGTGCACGACAAGTGTGGAAATATCTCCATCGATCACTTGTTCTTGACAGGCCGACTTCCACATTTCATCATCGACATCGGTGTCTCAAACATGGTCTTCAAGTCACCCCAAAGGACTCTTTCATATTCCTCTTGGTCTCTCGTCACCATGCTTCTCCATCATCGGTGGTACATGGTCTTCAAATCATCCTGGACAAATCACTCAATAAACCGGGAAAGTTCACATATATAGTGTCGTGTGATTTTCCCTTACTATCGAGTAAACTACCTTTTCCCATTTTGATGATCGAACCTTTGCAATCTTAGCGAGGAAGTCTTGAACACAGTAGGAATGGAGCCCATGGTAAACTCTTGATGACGGTTCATCAACCTTATCCTTCATGTACTCTTCCACTTCCTTCTTAACATTTGTCTTATCCTTTTCACTCCTTTCTTTCCGATTGGATTTCTTCCTTGTCATATTCAAAGCGGTTGCTAACCTCGACTTCCTCCTCTTTCTTTCTGGTTTTGGCTTATCACCAAGTTTTTCGACTTGACAACCTTTTCGATCTCTGCAATCTTGTGCTTCTTAGCATCCTTTGGTTGAAGATTGTAACCCTTCCTTTTAAGCGTTGAAGCTTCCAACTCTGAATCCATTGGAATAAAATTTTTATTTTGGTACATTACTTTTCAAATTCGCTTTTAGTTCATCATTCTTCAATTTCCTTAAGCGGCTCAACTTCGGTAGGATTCCCTTGACTTTTGACATAGTGGATCATATAATCCCTTTGCTCGACTTTGGTCATGGGTGCATTCATCCTTTCTCTTTGTCTCGCTCTCGAGAAGCCTCTTCTTCGCATTAATAATCTCAACCAATTTACTTGCATAGTCTTCTCCGCCAATATCGGGAAGGATATCTCTGTTTACTAATAATCTTGCATTTATAGTATCCCATTCTTCATCGATGTAGAATTTGGCGATTCGAACTTGACTTTCCTTTTCATTTGTTCTTGATTAATTGTGGTTCCTCCTGCGAGTTTTGGCAATCGACTCATCATCCCTTGTTTGTTACGCACGTTTAGCTTCTTGACCGCATCCTCTGCTTGAATCCTAGCAATCTCGGCAAAGCTAGCTTCCTCTTCTGCGAGTTGCTTTTGGTCTTCAACGGCTCGGAAGATTCTTGCACTATTCCTTTGCCTTCCCTATGCAAACTCCTCACCGAGTACTACGGATCACTACCGGGATTAATATGTTCGATGCTTGTATTAACTTGACATCAAAGCCGTATTAAAATCTTCATCAAAAGCGATTTAATTTCGGCACCACCGGACTTATCGTTAGTAAAGTCACGGACTTATCCACTCCACTAGAACTTGCGACTTCTTTATCCGGTCTCTTCTTAAAGGATTTCTTGTGATTTAAATTCTTAACCAAGATTTGTTGCTTCCAATCCTTGAGGACTAATTTGAGTTTCCTCGGAGGATTCCTCACCTTCAGAGTCTGTAATGTCTATCCCGTCTGTTTGAATTTCCCTCAATTTCTTAACTCTTTTGCGAGTAGTCCCAGGTGACTTCTTGGTCTTCTTCAATTTTTCTCCAACTCATCAACCCTTGAAATCGGTTGTGGAACCGGTTGAAGTAGATCTTCCATAGATAAGGCGGGTTCTGCTTGTAGTAGTGGGTGTTGGAGGTTGTGGTTGAGGAATCACTTGTGGTTCTTCCTTATGGATGAAGGTGAAGGTGGTGGGGTGTTGGTGTCCTCTGTTGAAACTCTGTTTTTCGAGTTCGGATGTAGGTTGAGCTGAGCTTGATGTAGCGATGGGAGATGGAGCAGATGTAGATGTACCTTGAGTCGATGTAGCAGAAGGCAACATAGCGAGACAAAAGTGGCTTGTGTGCCCTTCAAAACCCTTTTCATATTACCAAATATCTTTTTAGTGAAAGGAGAGCAATGTAAGGATGTTTGCTTCTTTGTTTCAACATTTAAGATCATTTGCAAAAATCTTGGGTACATCAAAACTTTTCTTATTCTTGGAATTAGCAACCATGGCATCAAAAATCATTTTGAAAAATTGAAGAGTCGCGGTGGAGAGACAGACCAATGCGAAGCAATATTGCTTCCAAATTGATCCCATCCACCACTTTTAGAGCTCATACAATGTAAAATATGATGCACAAGGAAGCGCCATTGTGGCGTAAAATGACTCTTCAAAAGTGAATGTTCCATCGGTTGGATATCCAATCTTTTCCAATCCACGAAAGAGGTCATGATTTGCCAACATTGAAATCCACGAGGCATCGACCAATTGAAGCTTGCTTGGGTGATTCCTCGATGATTGAATACTCTAACGTATCAATAGTTGCATTTAACTCTAGTGTCCCATCGGCAATAGTTCTAGCGATGGCGATGCGCGAGCTGTTTGACTAGGGAATCATAGATAGTTGGATTATGAGTAAGGGCATACGATATGACTACCCTTTAGAAAGTCCACTATCTGCTCGAGCACTGTGCTTTCGGAGCTTTTGAGAAATCCCACTTGATTGTGCTTGTCTACAAACTTTAATTGTGCCATCTTTTATGTTAATTGAATTCTTGGTAGTGCGGGGCAATTAGGGTTTAGTCTTTGGTGAGGAGACTTAATCGAAATAAAATAATTAAACTTTTAAAGATTAGGATAAAGTAATTAAAGGATAAATATGATTTCTAAAAATAAAATTATCCATATAAATACTTGACCATCTAAAATTAGGTAGCGGTACTATTTAAGCAGTAAAAATCGTTTTTATTTTTGCACTACCGGACTAAAGAATGGTCAAACAGACTTAAAAATGACATCACGAATTAACTACGTACTATAGCACATCAACTAGCACGACTTCCATACATCTCAATCTGTGAGAATTCTTTCTTTTCAACATATCCTTAAACAAAAAATATACCTAACAGATTTAACTAATATTAAGTCTTGTATTATAAACATAAATTCTTAAAAAGTACAAAAATCGAATGTCTATATGCTTTAAAAGAGTGAAATATGATAAAGGTAGAGTGTGACAACTTGACCATAACATGGTTCACTTGGACTTTCGTATAACAACACCTCCACGATCGGTTCGATAGTAGTCGGTTCGTGATTCGTTACCCAAGTCACGTCGATCCACACGTGGCAATATGTTATCATTGTCTTTGGTGAATGGCGGTACTAAATTCCTCATCGGCCGTCATACTTATCTTTGTAATTCTTGGGAGGTGTCTTAAACACAATAGACAATTTTTATCTACGGTCTTTCACATAAAACACTTGTCGTGCTTGTGCGGCTAATATGAACGGATCAACCTTGTGGCCTAAACTATTCGGTCAACCAATGTATACCCAAGAGTAGTATCGCGTTTCACACCACCGACTTTGTGATTAACCCGTCACATTTGAAAAGAGGAATTTGCATGTAACGGTAATCTAGTTCCCATATCTCTGTAAAACCCCATAATAATATGCTTTTCTTGTGGTTGCAACTTCTTTAGATATGTGGATATCTAATGCCTCAACACTAACCCCTTTACGGTAAACTTTGCCTTCATGATCTTTCGTGCGAAAAGTATACCCATTGATGTGATATGCATCGTATTTCACTACGGTGGCGCGTGGTCCATAGGATATCCACCTTACAGTTTCGATACACTTTCTTTGTCGATTTGTAACTCTCTCTCAACTGAATTTCATTAGAAGTATATATTAGCTCAAAACAATAAGTACACCAATTTTCGGATCAAAATGAGTGAGAAATAAGGTTTAGAAAGGGTATGTTGAGTAACATAAGATTAATTACTTCTTTGCGTAACCAATTGGCAAAAGATTTGCTTGTGCTCATTCTCCGAAATGCTATTCGTTTACGGGTTTTACGCTTTCAAAACTTGCTTGTGTCGCTGAAACAACGTGTTTGATTATTATATTTGATACATCATTTAATTTTCGATATGAAATAGACATGTGTTAGTAAGACTTACTCGATATCGGTACAATTTCATCGTATTATTTATTACATACAAATGTGCTTTACGAAAGAGTTCATGAAACTTGATTGATTTTGGGCCGACAATGGCTTTCCTTCCTCATTTTCATCTGTTTCATGTTTATCGGTGGGATACCAGCAGTTTTCATGGATTTATGATATTCGCTAAAAACTCTATTGTTTCTTCCGCAATAGTCTCCTCGACAATGCATCCTTACGGTCTATTTACATTCCGCATGTCCTTTAATAACCTTCATACATCTTTCGAATGGATACATCCACGAAAGCATATGGGACCGCATAATTTTACCTCCTAGTTAGGTGCACGTCAAATGTATCATAATATCAAAGAATGATGGAGGAAAGAACTTCTCGAGTAGGCACGGTGTCACTACCGATTACGCTTGCATATTATCTAGTTCTTGCAATATTATTTCTTTGCAACATATTGATTTAAAGAAAAGCAAAACGATAATAGCATATCGTGTGGGTGGGTGCATGATTGAGCGTATTGCAATTGGCGAAACTCTTGCATTAGCATGTGATAGTCATGCGATTTTAGGCCAATGAGCTTCCTATCCTTTAGGTGACCAAAGAAGAAATTTGAACAATAGCCTTGTGGTACCACGATGTTGTGTAAAGTTTCACAAAAATATCTTTTCGGCATTCGTTAATGTGTAACTTTCTTTGGAGGTAGTGTTGTTTTGTCTTGTTCTTGCATAGCAAACAACTCTTGTTTTACCCCAACTCGGCCGGATCAATCGAGCATTCGGTCCATCTTTCGTCTTTCACGGAACATGTAGCAAAGTTCGGCGAGACTCTCGACAACATTCTTTTCTACATGCATAAAATCAATACAATGTGGAGCAATTATGCCTCCATACCTAAGTTTTCGATACCAAATGTTGAATTTCTTCCAATACGCACCGTTTTGTCCGTTTACTTGGCTTGAACTACCCTCTACTTACATTATGTTTCTTTTACGCTTTTGAATCTTCCCACCTCTACCTCTCGTATCTTCTTGGTTTTCGATGCATTATTGTTTGTTCGTTTTCCTTTTCCCACTTATTTTCAATATGTTGTACCTCGTTGTATATTTGTTCCCGGTCATTGGGTTTGGAGCCGGAGAAATTCTTGTTGTCCATTAAATGCCTTCCTTTGCCTTACGAGCGGATGGTCATATGGTAGATATCGTCTGTGACCAACATAACTTTGCTTGGATGAGGCGAGAAAGTCTAACACGGTTGTATCTTTCCCATACTACACAACCTTTGAATCCACTGTGCATGCGGGCAGCCACATAATGTACCAAGTGCGGGGTAATCATTTATTGTCCATAACACAACGGCACGTAGATTAAAGTTATCTTTTGTGGATGCATCATATGTATCAACCCACATGTCGAATAAGGTTTGCGGATCATCAACAAACGGTTCTAAAAACATCGATATCATTTCCGGGTATCCGATATTAATACCGAAAGCATGATAAACTTTCTTTTCATACACAACCATGGAGGAAGGTTGTATATGACCGTTAAAGCGGCCATACAACTGTGATGCCTATTTCACGAGTTGGCGTCAACCCCATCGGCCGATATTCCTAGCCGTAGATTTCTTGGATCTTGACAATTTGAAATTTTTCATCTATAGTACGCCATGCCTTTGAATCTGCGGGGTGGCGTAACACACCATCGGTTATCCTCCGTGTCGCGTGCCATCTTAAATCCTCGAAATACTTTCTAGCTTAAATAGTCGTTGCGGTCTTGGTATAATTGGAAAGTACCACATTACCTTTCTTTGGAATGTTTTCGTACACTTTCTTAGTCTTATTATCCACCTTCCATCTTGATATCCCACAAGTTCGACCGCGATCAAATCCTTGTCACCCTTCCGATAAAGAAGGCGTTGTTGATACATACATGTATCTTTTGTATCTGATCCCATCAATTTCAAATATTTTTGGCTTGATAAGTTTTTCCACCATTTCGTTACCGGAGACATCTTCTTTAACAATCCTAGTAATTCGGTAAAGAACTTATCGAACATCCGTACTTACCCTTCAAGTTGAGTAGTTTAACTATTGCGGACATCTTTGTGAAGTCGGGACATCCTGCGTAAAGAGGCTTCTCTGCGTCTAATAATAATTGTTGAAACTTGACAAGATCATCCTCATCAAAATTATCTTTTGTAGCATTAACCATTTCTCTTTGTTCTTTGGGGCATCTGTTGGAATATCTGAAGCAAAATCCGTGTCGTCAACAAACTCATTGTAGCGTTAACGGTGTTTGGTACTTATTGATGACTCATCCTTCTCTCCATGTTTAGTCCGGTTTAGGTAGCTTAGATCAAACCCATTCTTTGAATAAATGGGCGCACTTTCTCCACTTGATGCTCTATGTGGTTTAAACAATCATACGGACATGGCATTGAAAGATCATTTTCTTAACTCGTGGGTCGATGTTCCCCATCTTCCATAAGTTGTGTCTTGCATAATCAATAAGCGCTGCTACTCCATCAACATAAGATTTGTTGGTCCTATTAGTTCCTATCCAAGACTTGTCCATGTTTATAAATGTGTCCCACTTATCCGAGCGACAATGTTTATAAATGTAGTCCCTGCGAGCATGTTAAAAAGGCAGTCAAGTTATTGAAGATTATACAAGACAACATCAAACTTCAATTGATGATCTTAAAAGTTAAAAAGACATTCCAAGTAATGAGGATAGCTCAAAGATTGAATGTCGTATTGAATTATGCTAAGAATTGAATAAAGTCTAATAAACAGTTCCTAAAGGGATGTTTGGGTCAAGGAAAAATAAGAAATTAACTAGCTAAATTATGGTTCCATGTTCATGTAGTAACAGGCTTAACGAGGTTTCTTAAATTTTTAACCAATTAACTATCTAAATTTAACAAGAAACTGACATAATTTACAAGAGGATATCTCGAAACAAATGTTCAATTATAATAAACGCTTAACAGGGTTATTTTATGTGTTAGAACGATGTGTACAAAGGAAGATAACAATACTTACCGGTGGTGGCGGAGATGGTGGGTCTATGACGGGAGAGTTGTGGTGGTGGCGGGATTTGTAGTGAGATGAGAGGGAGGTGTGGCGTGCAGGCAGGAGGAGGAGGAGGAGGTTAATTTTGCAATTAGTTTGAAATGCCTTGATGCAAACTTTGGGGAATAAATTTAATTTGTGGGGAATTTTAAATTTGCTTAAATTTTGAAAATTTTTCATATTAGTTTAAAATGTTTTTCTCTTATGATTTAATGGTAGTTTAAAAGGTTTTTATTCATAATAAATAAAATAAAATTGAGAAAAGTATAATTTAAATATATATATATATATATATATATATATATATATATATATATATATATATATATATATATATATATATATATATATATATATATATATATATATATATATATATATATTATAGTATTTAGGACTTTTAAAAATAATTTTAAATTTTATGCTTAAATTTACAATATTTGGTATTTTTAGGATTAAGTGCATTTCGTTATTTCGACTTTTGTTAGTTGATTTATCTATGAGGAGAGTTGTGGTGGTGGCGGATTTGTAGTGAGATGAGAGGGAGGTGTGGCGATGCAGGAGGAGGAGGAGGAGGAGGAGTTAATTTTGCAATTAGTTTGAAATGCCTTGATGCAAACTTTGGGGAATAAATTTAATTTGTGGGGAATTTTAAATTTGCTTAAATTTTGAAAATTTTTCATATTAGTTTAAAATGTTTTTCTCTTATGATTTAATGATTTTTTCATTTAATTAGTTTAAAAGGTTTTTATTCATAATAAATAAAATAAAATTGAAAAAGTATAATTTAAAATATATATATATATATAAATATATATATATATATATATATATATATATATATATATATATATATATATATATATATATATATATATATATATATATATATATATATATATATATATTTAAGTATTTAGACTTTTAAAAATAATTTTAAATTTTATGCTTAAATTTACAATATTTGGTATTTTTAGGATTAAGTGCATTTTACGTTATTTCGACTTTTGTTAGTTGATTTATTTGCTTATTTAGTTGTTTTAGTTTAAAAAATAAAAAAATAAAAAAATAAACTAACTCCCGATCTGTCTTCCACGGGTTATGGGTCCCAATATCGTCTTCCACGGTGTATGTGGGAGGTTGAGGCGTGAAACGACCTTACCCCTACCTAAGGTAGAGGGCGCTTCGGTTCTACCAAGGTTGAAAAGGACCTCCGGCCTTGCAAGGGTGAGGATCGAACCCTTGAGAGGTCTTTCTTTTCTACCAAGGTGAAAAGAACCTCCGACCTTGCAAGGGGTAAGGATCGAACCCTTGAGAGGTGCTTTCTTTTCTACCAAGGTGAAAAGAACCTCCGACCTTGCAAGGGGTAAGGATCGAACCCTTGACCTCTTTCTCCGGAGGCAAGAGTGTTAACCACTTGATCTAACCTTGCTCTTTTTTGTTTTTAGTGTATGTTTCATCAATTTATTCACAAAATCCAAATATCTTTCATTATTATTTATCACCCGATCACGAACCGAACACAATTTCCAAAACCGTAACATGTGTGACTATAATTTTATATATACTATTGATTGAATGTTTGAATTTCCTAAACCGAGCAATTTCCAAAACCGTAACATGTTTGAATTTCCAAAACCGTAACATGGTTTCAGATATAATTTTATATATACTATTGATTGAATCATGTCGTAAAATGAAACTCTAAGCAACTATAACCCAATGATTTTGACCCATATTATAGTGTGAAGGTTATATGAATTGTATTAAAGTTATTAAAGGTGGGCACGTTAATTTTGACATTTCAGGATGACATAAAATCATTAACTCATGTGTCTTACTCAAAACATTGTGTGAAAGCGTGTTTAGGGTTGCGTTATATCGTTGGGCACGGTAACACAACCCTTGTGCGTTTTCGTGCGTTTTAGTCATCTATATGTTTTCGTCCGTGTTCATACGTTTTCTTAGTTTTGTACATGTTTTCTTCCGATTTTATGCGTTTTACGTTTCGTCTCTTTTCACATGTTTTCGTCCGTTTTATGCGTTTTACACTTTTACACATTTTCATACGTTTTACGTTTGCGTCATTTTCATACTTTTCCACCGTTTTAAATACGACTTTGTCCTTTTAATAAGTTTTATATCGTTTTGTTTTTGTTTACGTTTTCGTCCGTTTTCATACTTTTCCACCGTTTTAAATCGACTTTGTCCTTTTAATAAGTTTTATCGTTTTGTTTTTGTTTACGTTTTCGTCCGTGTTTAAACTTTGTCATTGGTTTTCATGTTTTAGTCCGTTTGTATAAGTTTTTGACCGTTTTGTCCGTTTAGCCGTTTTCATCTATTTTAGGCGTTTTAAACTTTTCATATGTTTTACATATTAACATACATTTTATTACGTTCTTATAAGTTTTTCCGCTTTAGTTCGTTTTTGTCCGTTTTAGCCATTTTCATATGTTTTGAAGACTTTTCGCGTTTCATCGCTTTCTTACTTTTTTACACATTTTCATACGGTTTTACGTTTGCGTCATTTTCATACTTTTCAACCGTTTTAATGCGACTTTGTCCTTTTAATCGGTTTTATTTACGTTTTTGTTTACGTTTTCGTCCGTGTTTACACTTTCTCATTGGGTTTTCATGTTTTAGTCCGTTTGTATAAGTTTTTGACCGTTTTCGTCCATTTCTACCCGTTTTCATCTATTTTAGACATCTTCGTCCGTTTTCATACGCTTTCATATGTTTTACATATTAATGTACATTTTCTTAAGTTCCATACGTTTTCTTACGTTCTTACGGCGTTAGTCCGTTTCTTTCCGTTTTATCCGTTTTAAGACTTTTGGGTCAACCCAAGCGAAGTGAATTCATATTCGGTTTTCGGCTCGCTTGGTTTAATTCTAGTTCGGTTCGGTTCGGTTTTCGTGTTGAACCGAATAAAAGATACCGATTTAACAAAACCAAACAACCCGATAACCAAGCGGATAAACACCCTAATTAATTTATAGTGATAGTTTAAAGCGAGGACTTGTTTTGCGGTTTTAAAGTTTAGGTCTTTATAGTTTGAATTCATAAGGAGTTACAAGTATCTTCTCTATCACACTATCCCACAACTCTTCTTCAACCTTTCTTTGCAATCTTTCAATAATATCATATTTTACCCAATTTCATTATCAATGGCGGCACCATCACCACAAAACCATTTGGCTAAGCGTGTTATTGATGACCTAATTGAGTTTAGCGGGAGACATCTGTTGATGGTTACATGAGTTTCTTCAAGGCTCGACAAATTTCCGGTCTCCGTGGCTTTATAAACCGGATGCGAAGAGGCCACCACGATAAAGAATGAGATTGCGCATTTTAATGCTTTAATTCTTTGAGATGGTAGCTATTGGAGATGGGGATGAATATTTTGACACATTGATGGATCTTAGGCATGACATGGAGGCTACGAGGACTAAGGCTGCGGGGTTGAATGATCTCATTACTCAGTGAGGAGGATATCGAGACCAAGGAAGAACAAATTAAGTCGATGAATGGTTGAAGGGTTGCTCGCTATGTAAAGGGATGGTTTCTTTTGCTATAGTGTCATCTGTTTATAATGTCTAATGTCTTGGTTTAATATTATGGTTTGTAGATATATTAACGATGAAACATGTATGGATCTTTTGATGGTTTATCCAATGGAATGGAATGGGTTGCGCTCGCTAGTTTGTTTCATCTTTTTTAATGTTGTTTTGCATTTAGGAATTGGTTGTGGTGTTTAAGTTCATATCGGTAGAATGTATTATTGTAGGTTTGAGGTTGATCCAAACTCATTCAATGTTGAGCCATGGATATCACGGTTCATAAGTGCTTTGCTTAGGTTGTTCATTTTTAGGTTGTTGTCAATTTTAGGGTGTTTTTGTTGTTGTTTTGCTTTAAGTTAATTGCATTTACATGATTTCTTGATTTTTTCTTGTTGGAGGATGTTAGAGCTTATTTAAGTGCTTATAAATAGGTTATTTATAGGCTTAAAGTAAGGTATCGAAATTTGTTGTTGTGTCGTGATCCTTGGTTGGATTGATTATTTTGTGCTTACTTGTTTATATGGGATTGCTTATTAGTTATAGTTGCTTAATTAGTTGCTTTAATTCCATTTTTTATTTTGTTTCTTCATTTGTATGTCGCCATGTGGTGAGATTTTAGTGTAGCTGCTGATTATATGTGCTTTGATCTGGTTGGTTTGAAGTTATATGGGTGTTTGGGATGTGGGTAAGAACCATTTCATCATGGGTGTGTTGGTTTCAAAATGCACCAAAAATGAAATATTTAAATTCTATATTATCAATTTGGAGCCACATTTTAAAATTATGAAATTTGGAGCCAAATTTATTAAAATTTTAAAAGTACTTAGGAATTTATGGTTTCCTTATTTGAAAAGCGCCCATAATGAGCCTAATTTTACTCCAATAAATCGAGTTCAAGCAAAACAACGAACTTCAATTTTACACCATTATTTACCAATTAAGTTTACTAATTTTCTTTAACACATTACTTGACGAATCATGGCAACTCAAACCAATTGTCGGGATGATTTGGTTTATTCGATCGTGAAAATGATAACCCATTTGGATATGAATCGGGCGTATTCGGATGAGGGTGAGGATCTTGAAAACAACCATTCAAATGCGAATGTTGTTAAGAGGGCATAACTAGGTTAGCTAAGTTTCGCGGGGATTATGGAAAACCGGCGGAATAAAGGTCGGTGTAACCTTGATGCCTTGAATAGGATATCGAGGAAAAAGCAGGGCATTGTTTTCGAGTTTTTGGGTGATTTGGTTCGTGAGCATATAGGTGTCGAGATTCTATCACGGAGGAAGGTTGATTCGAAGCAAGAGATAAAATGTGGGACGAAATCACGGTACACATATACTTTTTAACTAGTAGTGGCTTGGTATCGTGGGTACAAGGTGTTAATAAGTTTATCTCTGCATTTACATTATGTGCAACTAATTAACAACATTGTGTTAATCTTTGCGATATTTTGATGTTGGCTTGTTGTCCGAAAGGCGATAATGAATCGTCTTGGTCAACTTCTAAGGAATTTTCGAAGGAAATTGACCGAAAACTACATATTGCCCAACCAAAATACCCTTTCAAAACTTAATGAAGTCCGTGATATAGTGCAATTATAAAAGTGAAGATTGGGTAAATTTTGTAAACTACACGGCCACCGAGGAATACAAGGTGTTAATTATTCATTTTATTCAAGTTCAAATATCATCACATTTGATGTTTCCATATATATTAGTTGTATACTATCGACATTACTACATCTAAACACCTTTTTATTTTGTGTTGCAAGGTGAAATCATTTGCATCTAAAGTGGCGCGTTCAAGTCATTTATCGGCATAGAATGGGACGAGGTGGATACGCCCGTGTGATGGATAAAATGGTAACATTAAACATTAAACATTTGCATTTAATAGCATCATACTTTCGTTTATATTGGTTTATCTTACAAGTGTATGTATTTGATGTTTATAAGATCGAGAATAAAGAAATTGAACGGATGAAGAACCACCGCGTGATGCTGTGTGGTTGAAAGGAAGGGTGAATAAAGGCGGAGAATTTCACGATGATGATATCGAGCAGTTGGACAAAAATTGTAAGTTTGACTCATTTTATGATTATGTTTATTGTTAGTTATAAGTTAATCTTGATAGTGTATTAGTTAAAGCGATAGTGTATTAGTTAAAGCTGTTAGTTATTAATTAATTACATTAGTTATAAGTTAATCTTGTTATTTATAATTTGATCTTGGTAGAATTAAATAACCTATTTCCCATATTGTGTGTGCGAGAAAGAGGCGGAGGAGAAGATCAAACAAGGAACCTTGAAGCTTGATCATGGCGATGCCATGACATTTGTATTAGGTAAGGAAAAGGGAGGATATGCGAGAGGGTGGGAGGTGGAGTAACCTACAAGAGGTATTTTGATCGCCTCGAATCGAACAAGCATCGATGAAAGAGTGGTGTTACTTCAAAGTGAACTTGATGATGAGGCGCCAACGTCAAGAAAAGAGGCGTGTCTGAGTTTGATGAAACAATTGGGCTGCACAAAGGCGATTGCGATCAACTTCAACTCCATTGACGAAGCGGAGTAAGACATAAGAAAGTAACATTCCATCTTTTTTACCCTTTTAAATCTGCTGCGGTCTTCTTAAACAATTTATATTTCGGTGTCTCCGGTGAACATTAATCTTTTAAATAGCGGTCTTGATGAGGATCTTGGAACACGTGTTCTTTGGGCGTGAGAAAGTTGCGAGCATTGAGAAGTCTAATGGACTTGCAACTTTGGAAAAGGAAATTCAAATAAGTGTAAGTAATAAATCACCCCCACAGGATTTTGAATTCTACATACATTATTTATTTACCGTGTATTATACATATAGGAAGCTGTTAAATCATGTCGCATCTAAGAAATCGACTAGATCAAAGCGAAAGGATTCTTCACGTCAACTTTACGGATCACAAGAGCGAGTCTCCATTAACAGTACTACCACAAGTATGTATTTAAACATTTTCATATGTTCTTTAGTTTAATTAATTCTTGATACATATATACATGCAACAAATTATCTTTTAGGTAATTAAGTGCGGTGTGGCATAAAGAAATCAACTATTATTGCGGAGGTGCAGTGTACAAAGCGATGGAAAACAAATGCTTCATAACAAACCACTCCCAAAGGATTGCTCTGAGTGTCTATTGAAAAATCTTTAGTGGATGCGTGCATACGGATGTAGGAAATGTGGTCTCAAAGCAGTTAAGGATGCGATGGGTGGTTTTATGCATGGCCAAAGGATCAAGTGGTTTCGATGAAAAGGTACATAGATGCATGTGTTTTATAAACCTACATATATCATTCTTCATATTTAATTCGGTGTTTGATACCCGGCTTTTGTTTCCTCTGGTAACACCACCAAGTACCATAAAGCGATTGGTGAGAACAGAGCGCACCTAAATTACATACTGAGCGCTCGTCTCTAGTCATACCATGCAAAGGAAGCTAAGAAGATCAAGAGTCGAAGTCGTTAAATTATTGAGAATTTTATTATATACGACATTACAATTTTATATACATTCCAATTTTATTGTATTTGAATATATTTTGAATATATTTTTATATATTAAATTTGTTTTGATATATATTGATTTCTTATATGTGACTAAAAGATTCATATAGTCACAATTATTAACACTTTTGGTCACAGTTTGCTTAATTCGATGCGTGACTAAATGTTAGAAAGCGCCACACAAACATAAAATTAATGTGGCCATTGGATGAGCAATAGTCACACAAAACACACATTTCTTCACTTAAAACACCATATGGTCACACTTATTAACACTTTTGGCCACTTTATGCTTAATTTGTATGTGACTAAATACCCAAAAGAAACATGCTTTGTGTGACTAAATGTTAGAAAAGGCCACACAAACATAAAATTCATGTGGCCATTGGATGATCAATAGTCACACAAAACACACATTTCTTCACTTAAAACACCATATGGTCACACTTATTAACACTTTTAGCCACTTTATGGTTAATTGCATGTGACTAAATACCCAAAAAAACATGCTTTGTGTGACTAAATGTTAGAAAAGGCCACACAAACATAAAATTCATGTGGCCATTGGATGAGCAATAGTCACACAAAACACACATTTCTTCACTTAAAACACCATATGGTCACACTTATTAACACTTTTGGCCACTTTATGATTAATTGGATGTGACTAAATACCCAAAAGAAACGTGCTTTGTGTGACTAAATGTTAGAAAAGGCCACACAAACATAAAATTCATGTGGCCATTGGATGATCAATAGTCACACAAAACACACATTTCTTCACTTGAAACACCATATGGTCACACTTATTAACACTTTTGGCCACTTTATGATTAATTGAATGTGACTAAATACCCAAAAGAAACATGCTTTGTGTGACTAAATGTTAGAAAAGGCCACACAAACATAAAATTCAAGTGGCCATTGGATGATCAATAGTCACACAAAACACACATTTCTTCACTTAAAACACCATATGGTCACACTTATTAACACTTTTAGCCACTTTATGGTTAATTGCATGTGACTAAATACCCAAAAGAAACATGCTTTGTGTGACTAAATGTTAGAAAAGGCCACACAAACATAAAATTCATGTGGCCATTGGATGAGCAATAGTCACACAAAACACACATTTCTTCACTTAAAACACCATATGGTCACACTTATTAACACTTTTGGCCACTTTATGATTAATTGGATGTGACTAAATACCCAAAAAAACGTGCTTTGTGTGACTAAATGTTAGAAAAGGCCACACAAACATAAAATTCAAGTGGCCATTGGATGATCAATAGTCACACAAAACACACATTTCTTCACTTAAAACACCATATGGTCACACTTATTAACACTTTTAGCCACTTTATGGTTAATTGTATGTGACTAAATACCCAAAACAAACATGATTTGTGTGACTAAATGTTAGAAAAGGCCACACAAACATAAAATTCATGTGGCCATTGGATGATCAATAGTCACACAAAAGACACCTTTCTTCACTTGAAACACCATATGGTCACACTTATTAACACTTTTAGCCACTTTATGATTAATTGTATGTGACTAAATACCCAAAACAAACATGCTTTGTGTGACTAAATGTTAGAAAAGGCCACACAAACATAAAATTCAAGTGGCCATTAGATGATCAATAGTCACACAAAAGACATATTTCTTCACCTTAAACAACATATGGTCACACTTATTAACACTTTTGCCACTTTATGCTTAATTGTATGTGACTAAATACCCAAAACAAACATGCTTTGTGTGACTATCAGTGTTTATGGTCACTAATACGGATTAATCCAACAAAATTTGTACCTAATTAGTCACACATGTTACGGTTTTGGTTACTCTTTTGCAATAGAGACTAAAAAAGTCAAACACGTGACCATAGGGTACCTATGGTCGTATGCGACCTTTAGTCACACACGGCGAAAAAACATGTGTGACTATATGTATATCGTCACACATATTCGGTGTGGCCAAATCCACTTTTGTTCTAGTGCAATAATATTAATAGTACTAGGCGAAACAATACTAACCCATGGAAAGCGATTTTTGAGGACCACGAGCAAAGCAAGATTTTGAAGTGTTAGTACTAATATTCGTACAATCGAGTAGACATGAAGATCAATAAGTATTCAGATTACACCAAAGATTCTTTGTCTTCTCATGCATGACTTCAAGAAACCAACCGTTATCGAATAGTGGTACCAAATATAAAGCAAATGAGAACCAATTGTAGATTCCCAAGCGTGAAATCGGTACTCATGTGTACCACGTGAAGTCACAAATTAATCAAACTCCTCATGCCCACATGATCACTTTATTACTTGAATTGTGTTTTCACAAGAATAGCCAAACATAATTAACAATATCACAAAAGTACAAGCGAGAGACCATGAATATGTATATTAGATTTTCTTATCCACAATCGAATATAATATTTATCGATGGCAATATCGATATTCTTTTTCCATTATCGATTACGCTTTTAATGCGTGCTCAAACGAATGAAAACACCAAAATCTAAAAATTCAATTTTGAAAACTCCTTCAAGCAGCCCAACTCGATAAAGGCATATCTTTTTATTGAAACCTCGGATCAAGATCCCTTCGGTGAAAAGTTAGATTGTCATATAGAGAACATCCACCTAAAATTTCGTCCCGATCCAACGGTTAACTAAAAGTTATCATTGTTTAAAAAACCTCGCGAGAAACCTTACGAAAATTCCAGATTCGAATTTTTTCTTCTTTCTCTTGAAAAACCTTGTAGATCCTAGATATCACGAGCCCGTGCTCGATACCACTTGTTGGATCGATATACTCTAACCAAACTAACTTAAATATCTTGTTAAGGTTTAATAACCTCGGATAAATCCTAAGTTATTAACAATGAAACACTGAGCAAACTCTATTAAGTATGCGGAATTTACTTAACAGAGCTAAGAAGAATAACTTTAACTTTAAACAATTTTATTAATAACTCTAACTCTGCTTATTATGCAGACTCTTTAACAACTCTAATAATATCGAACTTCTCTAAAACTCTAATAATATCACGTACATCTAATATCAATCTAGGGATCCTTTTATAGGCTCAAGGATAACCCTAAACGATTTACAATTCTTATCCTTGTACGTCAAGTAAACAATACTTAGAAAGTTCTAGATAAACATAACTTTCTATCTTTAATCTAATACAACCGACTTTAACCTTTGCAGTATTTTGATGATCGCAATATTTTGACTTTTACTTAGCAAGATTGACTTCTTGCAAGATTTTATCTTTCTGCGGTGACTTTGTTAATCTTCAAGACTTTAACTCTTCAATACTTCAACATTACGATCCTAACAAGACTAATCGATAGACACACAATGGTAGGCTATTTGGGTGATAATCCTATAATATTGCCTTCTAAAACCGAAAAGTCCAAATTCATCGAGCTAACTCAACATACCTCGCCTATGGTCTCGAAATGATGCAAAGGCCAAGTTCTAAAGTTTACAAGCTACCCAAGACACTCATAATTTGGTGGATTTGGGGTAAAATATTGGAAACGGATAAGGCTAATCTCACCATATAGTATCAAGGGTTGTATGTGCTCTTCTAAGGTCTAATCTAGTTAGGTTAAGAAAAACATGTCAAAATTTAAAAATGGCATAATTTTCAAAATAAACTAGAAAAACGAGGGCAAAATAATGTTCAGGAGATAATTTTACTCCCGTCCCCCCACTTGAATTGTACAAAGTCCCTTTTGTACTAAATATTAAATAAAGGTGAAGAGAAAAGTAGAATTAGAGCGAGAACTTCCCTGACATTTGCTCCAAAAAGAAAGAAGGCCCACGAAAAAGAGACGTGCCTTCGTGTAAGCATCCATGAGCAAACTTCATTCCTTGAAATCACACTACCGACAAGCATAATTCTTAAAAGAATAAATGAAAAATAAAAAACAAACCTAACTCACTTTCGGAGGAATCACGGTTGCATTTAGCATATGCAATAAGTTTTTAAACCACTTGGTGTCCCAAGTGACGAGTGAAGTCTCGTGAGGGTTTACAGGAACACACCACAAAGCTCATTTAAAACTAATACAAGGTTATTGTGTTTTAAAATGAAAGAATTAGCAGAGGAAGGTTACGTCGTAACTCTTTTGAGGGAGTTACGCCAGAATCGCAAAACCCGCATAAGTCGAAAGCGAGTGGTTACGGCGTAACCACGAGGGATGGTATTACGCCGTAATTAGTAATGCGTCAAGAATTCTGCGCAAAAAGTTGGTTACGGCGTAATCACATAGATGAGTTACGCCAGTAACTCGGTCGATCAAGAACTGCAAAGATCAATTACTTCCTCGTTTCTGCAAAAATGGTTAGAAAACACAAAACCCTACCGAAATGGAAATAAAACAAAAAGGGATAATTCGGTTGTCTCTCGAAGAGCACTTTTCTTTATTTACTGAGTCTTTAAGTTAGACTCGAGAGCCATGGGCTTCTATGGGGCCTTTGGACTTCCCGACTTCCTCCATGTCTTTCATCAAGTTATGCGCACCCAACCGACATTTGTGGCAAGACGGAGATACTCTTTGGTTTTAATCTTCCGAATTTTGCAAAATTTTTCTTCAGATCCCAAATGGTATCGCGTAAACTCATATTTTTCGGCTATAATTGGTGGTGGTCTCTTAAACGGGATGCCAAGAAGTTTGCATCTTCTTTTCTCGTGTACTTCATCATCTGGATCAATGAAAATGTCTTCGCCTTGTAACTCGAGGTAATCATCATCGCCGGAATCGATATCTTTAAGTTGGTAATCGTAAGGTGAATTTTCTACGAGTATTTGGTTGCATTCTTCTTTTTCTATCTTAGACGAGTACTTGGTGTCATCTTCCAATCTTTCATTAGGAATTTCGTCGTTAGGTTGATCTTTACTCATACATCCATTTCAGATCTTCTCTTTAGTTAACGTGTCAATTTTTCCGTATTTGATTCTGACCCAATCGTCGAATCCGAGATCATCTGGCCAAGGCAATTCTGTTCTTTCATAATCATTAGTTGAAGTCCATAGGAACTCGCCTTCCCCATCTCTCAATGCCTTCCCGTCACATTCATACTCAAAGGGTTGCGGGAAGCCCAAACGCTTCCGTCGGCGGTCTTAATTTGTTCACACCAATGATTTTGAGTTCCTTCGTCATTATCATTTTCGAAGGAATATCATCGAGGGCTTAATGGTTTTTCGAAGAATATGTTTTTCATATTTGAGTTCCGATTTCTAAACAAAAGCGAATTAATTATTGCGTCCCCGAATCGTCATCAATACCAATCTCGAATGATAGATCTCCAAAATCAACGCCATGCCTCCCGGATCCATGTGGGCATATCCAAACTTCGTTCTTCACATTACCTCCTCCGCTGCAATATTCACGAAAAGGGTTGCACGTTGGCCAAGCGTGAGTAATCTCATCTTCCGTGATGAGTAAGGGTTTGCAGTAGTGCTTGATAGGTGGTCCTTCCACTTCGTTAATCGAGAATTTAGCTAACCTTTCTTCGTTGTTAAGTGTAGTCCACATGTATCTGTCATCATTTACCCTCTCTTTATCAACTCCTCCATCGCAGGTTTTTCGAGGATCACACGAGGACCATAAGTTGTAGCATTCCCCATCGTCAATTGCAATAGCCTTACACCAATGACTTCTCCTTTTAGAGTTGTCGACCTTGGTACCCGTGTCTTTGCTTGAATTCTGGTTACGCCGTAACTCTGAGATGTGATTACGGTGTAACTCACTTTTGCCATTAGTATTAGACTCATCAGAGGACTTGTCATTATCAGAGAATACAACCTTACATATAGTAGATTTGTTCTTTTGTTCCTCATTTCTTCTTTGTACCTCGTCGGCAAGCTTTCCAATTAAAGTTTCCAAGTTTTTTAGTGATATCTCATGGGAGGAAAGGCTCTTTTTGTATTATCTTGGAAAATTTTCAGGCATTCCTCTTGCTCCTTTTGCATCTTGGTAGTATCCACAAGGTACATGTTAATAATTTCCTCCAGGTTAGCTCTTCTTTCATTACGCTCATAATACGGTGGGGATCCTCCACGATACCCATTACGATTATCCCCGTAGAAAGGCCTATTCTCTCCATATTTAGCTTCCTCGATTGTATCTTCCTTGTCAATTTTAGGACAATTCATAGTCAGATGTCCCCCACCACAGTTTTCGCACCCGACTTGGATGGCATGAACAGTTTCGCTGATTTTTAGCATATCTCGACCGAGATTCTCAAGCTTTTTGGTTATTCTTTGCAATTCCATCGAAACTTCCGCCTTGGTTTCTTTTATTTCCTCCACCGTGTCATTTTTAGAGTGATCGACCATTTTTGAATGGCTTCAATAGCGAGTAGGAGTCATGTTCGGGATGGGTCCTTGATATTCCAAAGATCTCGCCTTGTAGTTACGTTGATTCCTTTGTAGAAGATGTTGACCTTTTCTTTGGTTGTTCGGATCATTTGTAGCACATTTATAAAGGAGATCGTTGTATCTCGTCCCAAGCTTGATACAATGTTTCATCGCCTTTTGTTTGAAATTATGGATCTCAAAAGTTGGTTAGAAATCTTCGATGGCGGACAATATCTCTCAATAAAGTGCTTTTAAGTAGAGCCCAGTATTAATTGCCTCGTGGGCAATCTTTCAATCCATCTTCCGCGCCTCAAGAAGAGTCATTGGGAATACCCTCAAGATAACAAAGATCATGAGACATGCCGAAATGTTGAAAAGGCTAGCAATGTATAGGACATTTTCAACGTGCTCATATGCATCTTCGTCCTCGCTCGAAAAGGATTTGCACGAAGCTCCCTCATAAATTGGTATTTGATTTCGAAATGGACATCCGCTTCAATTGCCGGTCTTACGAGACCCGACCCTTGTTCTGCTCTTGTTAACGCCAAATATTCCTCAAGAGTGAGGTCATCGATGTTAACAACTTCCATGGTACCTGAAAACTTGAAATATGATCGTGAGAAAAGTTTAAAACGAAATGAAAGACTTAATATTAATCCTAATATAACTCCCCGACAGCGGCGCCAAAAACTTGATGCAGGTTTTACTGACCAGGTTTTAATATTTATAAAGTCTCGTTAAACCTATGGTCTACCCTAGTGCACTAACGGGCAGTGTACCAGGTCGCGTGTAGTGTAGTATTCGGTAAAGCCAAGATCGTCCCAAGAGCTATGTGTGTTGGATTATTACTAAGTCTAAGTGTCACAGTTTAATAATGGTTTCAATAGGGAATTAATTAATTAAACTACTAAAGCAGAATAAAGCGAATAAAAGCAGATAAAAGGTAAAGGGAAAATCAATAGAGGAGAGTGGTGCTAACCTAGTTAATCCTCCTAGTTAGTTATGTCTACGTCTACTTACTTCCAATTACTTGGTGGGGTCAAAGTCGAGAGGACATTTTGGTCAATTTGCCCTAACCTATCGGCAAAGATGCCACCACGGAGAAGTCGGTGTCCCTCATAAGTCTTGTTGTTCCTAGTCCCTAAGCCAAGTCATTAAGTCTTGCTACATGCTAGATTTATAATAGTGAGTGCCCGGGCGTTAGCAACTTAAACACTCACCCTCTAATTCTTAAGTTCATCCAAACGGTAGGTGATCAGTTGGTCAAATCGTACAAGTAGAAAGGGTCGTCAGTTGGTAATATCTTACCCTTCCCGTCTCAGTCCGCTCACCTAGGGTCCGTTGGTCATATCTCCTAGGCAATTGGCCTCTACCGCCATTCAAAACTACCGAACCAAAGGTAGCTACCAATAAACTATGCATGCATACACTTAGAAATAATTGTACGGAAGTAATGTAAACGCAAACAAAACTGTTAATACAAATAAGCCGTAAAAACATTTATTTATATTTTATGATCTTCTAATGTTTTGTCGATAACAAACGTAAAATCATTTTAACGAAACAAATAGAGTACGTAAATAGTTTGAGTTAATAGTTTCCTAACACACTTACGTTTTCACATAAAACACTAAAACAAGCTTAAGTGATTTTATGATTTAGATATATATGTACAACAACTAATGTTTACATATTGGGTTAGCACATACTTAAACTAAGTATACTAAAATGGGTAAAAACATGTATATACTAAAATGGGTAAAACATGTAAATACTAAAATGGGTAAAACTAGCAAATGGTATTGACCCATAACCCATGGTTTTATATATACCACTTAACCAAGTTCATTGTATCTAGAATGAAACCATGGATAAACCCATAACCCATGACCCATGACCCATAACCAAAAATACCCATGGGCAAGAGGGCGTTCCACGGATCCTGGCTTTGTGCTAGCGGATCCCAGTGGAAGGATCCGTGGGATCCGGGAACAGAGAGAATTTTCTCTATAAATGAGAGCCATTTCTTCCTTTCTAAGCACCACTTTACACACATACTTCCCCCAAGTATTCTAACCCTCTAATCTCATATCCAAGTGATCTATGTAGTTTGTCTTTTGTTTTTGTGTGATCTTCTAGGTTCCTCTTAAAGGAGAGATCACCACTTCTTGAAGACGTGCAAGCTCAAGTCTATGAGTTGCAATGCTTCGTCATCATCAAGACAACTAAGGTTCTCTTGTTGATAGTTCTTCCTTTCTCCATAGATGTTGGGTTAAAGGCATTAGTGAAGGATGCCGAAAGTGTCAAGATGAAAGCATTAGTGAAAGGTGCTTATCGTTCGTGTCAAGAGCATTAGTGAAGAATGCTATAGGTGTCAAGACGAAGGCATTAGTGAAGGGTGCCAAGCATTGTGTCAAAGGCATTAGTGAAGGGTGCCAAGCATTGTGTCAAAGGCATTAGTGAAGGATGCCGAAGAATCAAATCAAGTAGCATTTGGGAAGAATGCCTAGGTCGTATAATCGATGAGTTGCATCGTTATACATATAAGTATTTGTTTATTTACAAGGATGGTGATATCCTTGATGGTGTTGTAACAAGGAGTAGATCTCCTTGAGATTAGGTGTTGTGTCGTGAAGGGTAGTAGTTCCTTCATAGTAATGGAACTAGGTGCTTAGCCTAGTACCTAATAAAGGGTAGGCGACGTTGTGATAGGATTAGTTCTCCTAAGGTGTGAAAGAACTCGGTGGTTAGCCTAGCACAGTATAAAGGGTAGGCGACGTTGTGTTAGGTGTGGTTCGCCTTGGTGTGAAAGAACTCGGTATTTAGCTTTGTACCGGAAAAAGGTTAAGCGACGTTGTGAAGGCTTCTCCGCCATAAAGAGATTCGTGTAGTGCTTACGAACTCTCGAGTAGGTGACTCGGGGAGTGGAGTAGGGCAAGGAAGGTGTCCTTGTAGCCGAACCACTATAGAGAAACTTGTGTCGTGGTGATGTGCTTCTTACTCTTTATCTTTCATTACACGTTTATATATCTATCTATCAACGTCCAACATAAACAACTAAATAGATTGACATAAGTCGATCTAAATATTTAAAAGGAAGTTTTAAATTGGTAAAACTATTCAACCCCCTACTAGTTTTCCACAATTGGTATCGAGCTTAGTTACCAAGTTTCATAAAGTATGTTGTACTTTAAAGACTTGATACGATCCGTATGTTTGAAAACTACAAAGAAGGATTTTTTATTGGTCATATTTCTTTTAAATCATTTTGTTGGACATTGATAGATGATTCTAACAACTTTTGCTCTTAAGAAATCTTCATGCTAGAATCTCTCCAAAATCTTCATTTAAAGAATAATGAAGTCAACATTCAAGGAAGGATCTAAAAGTAATCACAACTTCGTACACCAAGTACAAATGATTACTTTAAAAGCTCATGAAGTATTTTGGTATTATGACAAACCAAGAAGCATAGAGGTATGTTTTACTTTTCATTAAATAGGTTACATGAATTCAATTTATTTTCATAAGTTCTCTTTGTTTATTAATCACTAACATTGTTAGAAGTCTCTTTCATCACTTTTCCGTCTTTTTCATCATCGGGAATAATACTCCTTTTGATTCGATATGTGATTCATCAAAAGCCGTCATCCAAAAACAATCATCATCTAATACCTCCGAACTATTTTTTAGCAAGCTTATTTATAAGCCTACTACAAAAATAATGCCAAACAACTCCTTTTACGCCCACGATGGCGGATCCTCTAGTTGTACTAACCGGATCCCAAACATAAAGGATCCGGGGGAACCGTGGAACAGAACTCAACTATACGCTTTCAAAAATTCACCACTGATTGTTTTTCCCTCTATTCACACAACACAAAAACGACCAAGCTACAGAATTCATCCTCATTGGCTTCCATACTTTCAAGTATTATCTCCTAGAACACCATTGTAAGTAATTACATTAACTTGTTCTAACTTTCATCATCCTCATCCTAGGGTTTATGGTTTCTTAATATCTAATCAATTAACTAAATTAGGGTTTTTCAAATTAATCATGAAAAGGGGGATTTTAACAAAATCACGTTGTGTTCACAACATTGTTAATACAAATCAAAACCATAAAACCATTCCAACTATTTTCCTTAATTGAAATTTTGTATTTTAGGACCAACCATGCCCAAAGCCACTCAACAATATCATCATGACACCGTCCATTACCTTACTCACTACTATCGTAAAAAGGGATTGACCAAAACCGACCGTCAAATATTCAAAAGCCTTGTAAAACGACTTATCCACGAAGGTCGTGTAGTCAAGGAATGTTTCCTTGAAGATACTGACATTCGTCAAGTTTTCTCAACAATCAACTTTGATTGTCTCCTTGACATAGATGAACAAATTTGTCCGGTCTTCATTTTTAAATTTTACAAAAGCTTTAGGATCATTAGAAACACCGACAATAGCATCTCAATAGCCTTCATCATCAACAAACAAAATTTTACTTTTCCTCTCAACACCTTTGCTCAAATTCTCCGCACTCCTTGTGAAGGAATTTGTATGTACTCTCAAGATTGGGACATTAACGCTCAAAACCTTGCACTTGATCCTAAGCCTCTCTATAACACTCCTCTCGACGATCCCGAAACCATTAGAGATACTATCTTCAAAGTTAGGACCGACCAATCTCGTTACGACCGTAACAAAAATCTTATTCACCATAATCCCTTTCAAATGGAACTTTTCGAAATGCATCCCATGTTTAGAAAATGGGAAGAAATCCTTAGGGAAAATGTCATTAGCCTAGTTGGAAACAAAGATCATCCAAACGCATATCTTGTGCAAATGATCTATTGTCTTACCCACCAAAGGCCATTTAATCTTGCCTATTACATGGTAAGGAGAATGGCTGGGGTATTCAAGGCTTCCAACATGGTACTTCCATATGGTATGCTCCTAACACGACTTTGTAAGTATGTTGGTACATTGCAACCATCTCCTATTAACGATGATCATTACCTTTCCGATCACGTCATGGTACCTCTTACCAAACAACGCTCTAAACGGTTCATGGTCAATGGAGAGAAACCTGAAGCTCTCTCGGACTCCTCGGCCGGTGAAGAAGAAGAAGATAATGATGAGGAAGACGTCGACCCCGTAGCCAACATCAAATTGGAAATCCTTGAATACCACGAACAACTTCCAACCATTTCAAACGAGAACGCAGAATTTAAACAATTGAGAGGCATGATTCAAAACCTCGCTTACAACCTCACTAAGCCGTCAAAAAGGAAAAGAAAGGATTGACGAAAGATACAATAGGAATATGCTTATTTTTCTTTATCTTATGTTTGGGATTAGTGAAGGATGCCGAAGAATCAAATCAAGTAGCATTTGGGAAGAATGCCGAGGTCGTATAATCGATGAGGTGCATCGTTATACATATAAGTATTTGTTTATTTACAAGGATGGTGATATCCTTGATGGTGTTGTAACAAGGAGTCGATCTCCTTGAGATTAGGTGTTGTGTCGTGAAGGGTAGTAGTTCCTCCATAGTAATGGAACTAGGTACTTAGCCTAGTACCTAATAAAGGGTAGGCGACGTTGTGATAGGATTAGTTCTCCTAAGGTGTGAAAGAACTTCGGTGGTTAGTCTAGCACCGTATAAAGGGTAAGCGACGTTGTGTTAGGTGTGGTTCGCCTTGGTGTGAAAGAACTCGGTATTTAGCTTTGTCTGGGAAAAAGGTTAAGCGACGTTGTGAAGGCTTCTCCGCCATAAAGAGATTAGTGTAGTGCTTACGAACTCTCGAGTAGGTGACTCGGGAGTGGAGTAGGGCAAGGAAGGTGTCCTTGTAGCGAACCACTATAGAGAAACTTGTGTCGTGGTGATGTGCTTCTTACTCTTTATCTTTCATTACACGTTTATATATCTATCTATCAACGTCCAACATAAACAACCAAATAGATTGACATAAGTCGATCTAAATATTTAAAAGGAAATTTTAAATTGGTAAACTATTCAACCCCTACTAGTTTTCCACAATTGGTATCAGAGCTTCGTTACCAAGTTTCTTAAAGTATGTTGTACTTTAAAGACTTGATACGATCCGTGTATGTTTGAAAACTACAAAGAAGGATTTTTTTTATTGGTCATATTTCTTTTAAATCATTTTGTTGGACATTGATAGATGATTCTAACAACTTTTGCTCTTAAGAAATCTTCATGCTAGAATCTCTCCAAAATCTTCATTTAAAGAATAATGAAGTCAACATTCAAGGAAGGATCTAAAAAATAATCACAACTTACGTACACCAAGTACAAAGGATTACTTTAAAAGCTCATGAAGTATTTTTGGTATTATGACAAACCAAGAAGCATAGAGGTATCTTTTACTTTTCATTAAATAGGTTACATGAATTCAATTTATTTTCATAAGTTCTCTTTGTTTATTAATCACTAATATCGTTAGAAGTCTCTTTCGTCACTTTTCCGTCTTTTTCATCGTCGGGAATAATACTCCTTTTGATTCGTCAAACTAACGTCGTCATCACATATGAACCCTTGATATGTGATTCATCAAAAGCCGTCATCCAAAAACAATCATCATCTAATACCTCCGAACTATTTTTTAGCAAGCTTATTTATAAGCCTACTACAAAAATAATGCCAAACAACTCCTTTTACGTCACGATGGCGGATCCTCTAGTTGTACTAACCGGATCCCAAACATAAAGGATCCGGGGAACCGTGGAATGAACTCAACTATACGCTTTCAAAAATTCACCACCGATTGTTTTTCCTCTATTCACACAACACAAAACGACCAAGCTACGAATTCATCCTCATTGGCTTCCATACTTTCAAGTATTATCTCCTAGAACACCATTGTAAGTAATTACATTAACTTGTTCTAACTTTCATCATCCTCATCCTAGGGTTTATGGTTTCTTAATATCTAATCAATTAACTAAATTAGGGTTTTTCAAATTAATCATGAAAAGGGGGATTTTAACAAAATCACGTTGTGTTCACAACATTGTTAATACAAATCAAAACCATAAAACCATTCCAACTATTTTTCCTTAATTGAAATTTTGTATTTTTAGGACCAACCATGCCCAAAGCCACTCAACAAGATCATCATGACACCGTCCATTACCATACTCACTACTATCGTAAAAAGGGATTGACCAAAACCGACCGTCAAATATTCAAAAGCCTTGTAAAACGACTTATCCACGAAGGTCGTGTAGTCAAGGAATGTTTCCTTGAAGATACTGACATTCGTCAAGTTTTCTCAACAATCAACTTTGATTGTCTCCTTGACATAGATGAACAAATTTGTCCGGTCTTCATTTTTGAATTTTACAAAAGCTTTAGGATCATTAGAAACACCGACAATAGCATCTCAATCGCCTTCATCATCAACAAACAAAATTTTACTTTTCCTCTCAACACCTTTGCTCAAATTCTCCGCACTCCTTGTGAAGGAATTTGTATGTACTCTCAAGATTGGGACATTAACGCTCAAAACCTTGCACTTGATCCTAAGCCTCTATAACACTCCTCTCGACGATCCGAAACCATTAGAGATACTATCTTCAAAGTTAGGACCGACCAATCTCGTTACGACCGTAACAAAAATCTTATTCACCATAATCCCTTTCAAATGGAACTTTTCGAAATGCATCCCATGTTTAGAAAATGGGAAGAAATCCTTAGGGAAAATGTCATTAGCCTAGTTGGAAACAAAGATCATCCAAACGCATGTCTTGTGCAAATGATCTATTGTCTTACCCACCAAAGGCCATTTAATCTTGCCTATTACATGGTAAGGAGAATGGCTGGGGTATTCAAGGCTTCCAACATGGTACTTCCATATGGTATGCTCCTAACACGACTTTGTAAGTATGTTGGTACATTGCAACCATCTCCTATTAACGATGATCATTACCTTTCCGATCACGTCATGGTACCTCTTACCAAACAACGCTCTAAACGGTTCATGGTCAATGGAGAGAAACCTGAAGCTCTCTCAGACTCCTCGGCCGGTGAAGAAGAAGAAAATAATGATGAGGAAGACGTCGACCCCGTAGCCAACATCAAATTGGAAATCCTTGAATACCACGAACAACTTCAACCATTCCAAACGAGAACGCAGAATTTAAACAATTGAGAGGCATGATTCAAAACCTCGCTTACAACCTCACTAAGCCGTCAAAAAGGAAAAGAAAGGATTGACGAAAGATACAATAGGAATATGCTTATTTTTCTTTATCTTATGTTTGGGATTAGTGAAGGATGCCGAAGAATCAAATCAAGTAGCATTTGGGAAGAATGCCGAGGTCGTATAATCGATGAGGTGCATCGTTATACATATAAGTATTTGTTTATTTACAAGGATGGTGATATCCTTGATGGTGTTGTAACAAGGAGTCGATCTCCTTGAGATTAGGTGTTGTGTCGTGAAGGGTAGTAGTTCCTCCATAGTAATGGAACTAGGTACTTAGCCTAGTACCTAATAAAGGGTAGGCGACGTTGTGATAGGATTAGTTCTCCTAAGGTGTGAAAGAACTCGGTGGTTAGTCTAGCACCGTATAAAGGGTAGGCGACGTTGTGTTAGGTGTGGTTCGCCTTGGTGTGAAAGAACTCGGTATTTAGCTTTGTACCGAAAAAGGTTAAGCGGCGTTGTGAAGGCTTCTCCGCCATAGAGATTTCGTGTAGTGCTTACGAACTCTCGAGTAGGTGACTTCGGGGGTGGAGTAGGGCAAGGAAGGTGTCCTTGTAGCCGAACCACTATAAATAACTTGTGTCGTGGTGATGTACTTCTTACTCTTTATCTTTCATTACACGTTTATATATCTATCTATCAACGTCCAACATAAACAACCAAATAGATTGACATAAGTCGATCTAAATATTTAAAAAGAAGTTTTAAATTGGTAAAACTATTCAACCCCCCCTTCTAGTTTTCCACAAAAACAACTAAGGAATCATAACTAGGCCAGCACCAAGAGGTGCTTAGCCGCTCATATTAATAATACAAACCAATTCTATATTCAAAGGTACGAAATACATGAATTGATAGTAAAGAAAATATAAAATGCTAATGCTTATCGTAGGGGAGTGATTTCTCCCTTGAGACAGACTCAGTATGCTCCTCTAGACCTACCTTGAGGTTTTTCCCACGTTCTCTAATTTTTGTGTGTGGAATGGGATGATTAGAAATCTTTGGAATTCGTGGGGTATTTATAGGCGGATCCGGGTTCTGGCGTAACTATAACAAGAGTTAGTCAGTAACCTTCAATTCCTTCATAATTTGCACTAGATCACGCTAGTTACGGCGTAACCTTATTAGTGGTTACGCCGTAGTCTTCGATGAACTTGGTTACGCCGTATTTGATGAAATAGTTACGGCGTAAGTATCGGCGTGGAACCTCATTTGACCTAATATAGTTACGTCATAGCCTTTGGGAAGAGTTACGCCGTAACCTTCGATAAGTTGGTTTTTGAGTCACGCAATAGTTACGGCATAATGTGAGAGATGAGTTACGCCGTAACTTCTTCAAAATCAGCATACTATGATAATTCTTTAGATAATTCTCCAATTTCGCGTCTCTTTAGCTCCAATGCTAGTAATTTACCTGAAAGTGGAAAACAATGGAAAACAAGCGTAAATCCATACAAATGATATAAATTACAAGCATTATCGGGGGAAATTGACACTTAATATTCAGGATTATTTGATGTTATCAGATATCGAATCTGGAATCGTCGTACAAGAGTAATTATGGAAACCATTCATGCAAATTTTGATGAGATCATAGAGATGGGTTCTGAGCAAAACAGCTTAGAACCCAGGCACAACTGGCTAAACTTTCCAGAATCATCAGCTGATCAACAATTTCAACTCATGCGTCGTCACATGGAAACTTTGTTTTCTCCACTGTTCAACGAAGATTTTGATCAACGTGCTCCAGATGCATCTAATGTTTCCACTGCTCAACCTGATCATAATCCAATACTTGATACACCTGAAACAACAACAACTGTTGCTGATGCACCACTGGTTGAGTCTCTAACAATAGCCTAACAAACTCCCTCCAATGACAATGACCAAGCTGATGATCCATTAAACCAAAATGTACCTACACCCGCAGATTATGATGGAAATGTGTTCTTTATCCTTTTTGCATCAGAAACAACCGCTCCAGATGTTGCTGAATCTTTAACTCGCAATCTAGATCCACCAAATCTGCATAATGTATACCAACATCTACCCTCGACACATAGATGGACAAAAGATCATCATCTAGTAAACATTATTGGCAACCATAACCAACCAGTAATCACAAAACAAGGCCTTGAACAGCGGTGAAATATGCATTTATGTTCTCATCGTCGAGAATATCGAACTTCGATCCGTACCAAACCGTCAAGTTTTCTCACGCAGTGACCACTTGTGAATGGCCAATCTGTAAGAAACTTAAAAGCTTAAGCACCAACTCAATGAAGATCCGGAGAGTATAGTGTTTCCCGGGTCGTTATGTCCCAATGAGCTATGCAATGGATCACCAAACGATAGTGATCGAGGAATTTGAACAAAAAATGGATTGATATGATTATAACTACGTAAAAGCCAACAAATTACGAGGCTTAAATGCAAATTAAAGGAAATTAAAAGATAAAAAAATATTAAATAAACGCTATCACTATTTTTAAAATGATTTTTCTAGATTTTATAAAACAAAATATCTTAAATAAACTATTTTAATTGAAACGTATACTAAAATTACCTAAAAACGTTGCTTAAAATGAAACCGAGCGTTATTTGCAAAAATTACGCGAATGCGCGAACAAAAACATAAAATTTGTGAAATAAAAGTCCTATGAATGTAAAAACAATTTTCCTACGTCCTAATTGACTAAAAATAATTTTAGGAAAAAGCGGAATAGTTTTTTTGAGTTTTATTTTATTTATTACAATTAAAAACGATTTAACACTAATTAAATTATTAAAAATACTAAAACATTTTGGAAAAATCAAAATTTCACAAGAAATACTTTAAACATCACCGAATCTAAGAAAAAAAAAACTACACTAGTACTTGTTGAAATAAGTCATTAAATAAGGAAAAAGGTTACTAAGCTAAAACTAAAAGATTGGTTAAATATAATTAAGGTGCAAACTTAGACACAAAAGACCCAAGGCATGTTGGTAGTGGAGTTGTGTGTTGGAGCGTGGTTGGGAAAAGGGAAGAGGACACAGTTGAAACACGCTTCTTTCTTTTGATGCTTTTATTTTAAACTAAACACTACATATCCTTTAAGATCACAACTAAGTAAAGTTTACACAAAGAGCTCAATGAGAGCGGTTGGTTGTCCGATAGGCGTGAGGGTACTTTGGTGAAGGTCGTGGGTTCAAATCCACGTCTGTCACATTTTTGTTCTTTTTTTTTTTTTTTGCTTTGCAATTCGAACAGGGGAACAAGATTAAGGTTTTTGACAAAATTTTAAACTTGGAAAGCTTAGAAAAAACGAGCTGTGAACAGCTTGTTTGCAGCAGAAATGGCAAAAAATGGAAATGGGCTGTTTGGTTGCAAGTTACTAAGGGGGCTGTTTGGTTTAGAGAATATAAAAAACTATAAATAAGCTTGCAAAGACTTCCAAAAAGCTAGGACCCTAATAGGCACTTAGTCTAAATCATCTAGAAGCTATAAAGGAGACTGAAATAAGCTTTAGATGAACATTAAAAAGCTAAAGAAAAGGTGAAATGAGGCTGCTTAGAACTCATTGTAGAATGGGTAAAACAAAAAAATAGAGGGCTTTTCAAGACTAAAAATAAGCTACGTAACAAGCGCCAAATCCTATTAAGAGCATAAATACATGAAACCGAATATCTAACTAATAATTGCTACAATTGACTAATCTTAAACCTACCTAAAGTCACCTAAATCTAAGTAAAAGAAAAGGAACTGTGATCATTATGGATGATGGCGAAAAAAAAAAAAAAAAAAAAAAAAAAAAAAAAAAAAAAAAAAAAAGTATACTTAATCTACTCTAAAGAATATAAAACAATCAAAGCAACTTTAAGAGACTAAAATGAATTCACTATCACCAAGTAAAACTATTTTGAAATCCAAACTTGGGTCAAAACATGGTTTTGACCCGCTTTCAACCTTGACCCAAACGCTCCCTTATGGGCAGGAAATGGGTGAAAACAGCTTTAAACCGTGATTAGAGAACTAGAACTTTGAAAACCTGATTATGACAACTTAAACACGAGCTCACATGAGCTTAAAAACAAACTTTCAACATATGTGAACAACAATTCGTTTCAAATCAAAAGATATCAGAGAGAAAAAAAAATAAAATAAAATAAAATAATGAATTGTTTGAATCTAAGAACTTGAAGACAAAATTACACTGCTTTTGTCTTTGGGTTGCTTGAGCTCACAAACAACCCGCTATGGCTAATGAAACAGTCCCCAACTGGTGGTTTTGCATAAATAAGTCGATTACTTGTGTTTGGAAACAAATTTCATCGAAAAGTCATTTTAGAGCTTATTTTGTCGAGCAATGAGCTTCCAAGTCAAAGACAAGCTAAGCTGCCGGAAACAGGGACTAAGACAGGTTGCTAAGAAAAAAAAATTAAAGAAGTTACTTTGCACAACTGAGATTAACCAATTTTCACAAACACTTTTGAAGCTTAAATTCAAGAATTCAAGTACATGAAAGTTCAAGACCGCATAAAAATAACTGGAATTCAATTACTTGGAAAGTTAATTTGCTACAATAAGATTAAAATGACAGTAAAACAAAATGGTTCTAGAACTTGAATTTCTAGACTAAAAACTAAAAAAACTGAATTAAAACTAAAAAAAAACTACTAACTACTGACTCAAAAAAAACTAACTTGGCCTTATAACTTGGCTACAATACTTATACTACAACTCTGGTCTTCTCTCTCTCTTTCTTTGTCTCCTTGCTGCTACTTGCGTCTCTTTCTCCTCGTGTACTTCCTGACTTCTCTGTCTTCTTGGGGGAAGGAGCACGCGTGGGGAACATGACAGGCAAGGATGGGTTTTTGAGTTTCTCTCGTTTTGGGGAAATGGTAAGGTATGGGAGAGATGGGTTTGTCAGGGTAGGTGTGATTGGTAGATTTTTTATTTGTTTTGGTTTATGTGTTGTGAGTTTGGGCGGGAGAGAGAAGAGGGAGCCGGGTAACTCTTGACAGGGTATTAGGGTATGAAAAAGGGTGGGATTTATGGGTTTGGTGTTGGGCTTAAGGTGGACTAGGAAGGGTAACGGGCTTGGGTAGTTTTTTATGGACTTGTTAGGCTAATGTGGAATTGTTAGCAATTGGACCTAGGATAGGATTTGGATGAATAAATCATTTAAGGGACCAAAGGTGTAAACTCGAAATTCCGTGGACCAATCATGTAATTTACGAAAAGTGATCCAAGGGCCATTCTTGACATTATCCAATAATCAAATGACCATTTTGCATATTGTGAAACTTGAAGGACTGAAATCAGATTTTTCCAAAATTATTATAAGGACCATAAATGACAAACTTTATTAACCAAGGGCCATTAATAGTATTTTTCCATTTTTAAAAATCCAGGGACTTGATTTGCCATTTTCGAAAGTTGGGGACCAAAGCGCCAATTATGCAAACTTTGTTCGCTTTTCATTTGTTTTCAATAATTTTGCATCCGAAACATATAAAACGCAATTTTGAATATTTTCGTATTTTGATGCATTTCGAGTGTTTTTAGATGTTTTGCGCTTGATTTGACCAAAATGATGAGTATTTACACACTCATCAATCCCCACACTAAACTATTGCTAGTCCATAGCAATCTTTTATGAAAACTTAATGGATTTGAATCTCTTTACCAAAAGCCATTACTTACGGAGTAGCCAAATGTTTCAGTTCAAGTAAGAACCTTGGTACACCGATAACCAAATGATTTTGAGCAAATCACCGACTTTCAACGGATTTGACTTGTCTTTACGAAGCCGTTTGCTCGGACTAGCCAACTCTTAGATAAAATATCTTTGGTGAGTCGATTACCAATTATGGTTTTCCAAGCGCCTTTACCACAAGCCATAAACTTGCGGGCTAGCCAACTCTTCACTAATTAAAGATATGGTGAGTGAACACCATACAATTTTGGGCAAATTGCAAGCCGTCAACGGATTTGAGATATCTTTACCAAGAGCCGTTTGCTCTGGATTAGCCAATCCTTTTGTTTATTAGACATGGTGGATGATAACAGTAAGTTGAGTAAGTGCAAAACACTTGCTCCAAAAAAAAAATTTGGCCAAAACGGGGAATTAGGCGGATAATACATATGATAAAATTCGTGAGAATTCTCCCCACACTTAGAAATGAATATTGCCCTCAATATTCAAAGTACCGCAGGTTATGCCGAAACAAAGAACGTAAAGGGAAATACTACGGCCATTATTTAGAAAGATTTTTTTTTTTTTTTTTTTGAAATGAAACTTTATATACATACATAACATGTGGGGCAACTCCCCCACACTAGGGTGGTACACACGGGTGAAAACCCATGTTAAGCTACTGTTTTTGATTACCGAGTCGCTAGCTTGACTCGACCCCGAATTAATTGGTTCATGGGGAAGTAAGTGGAAGAGACAATCTCCATCGGACTTTCATTCAAAATGTTTGGACAAACATTTGAAGCACGTGAAAGTTCCACACCGATGAGATATACATAGAAAGACCCGGCTCAAAAATGATAAATAAAAATGCCGGGATCAAAGATAGTGTCTTCATTCCCGAAGGAGTGAAGATGAAGAGAAATCATAAGATATTTGAGGAAAGGAAGAAAGATTTTGATAACAATCAAGATCCATTCTTCATCCTCAAATGCAGACATATCGGGAGGAAGGGTGAGGGTATTATCATTAATAGGCAAACTCGTATGATAGAGTACACCTTCCTCCGAGCCAATATCATCCTCAAGATCAAAATAGAAATGATCATGTTCCGGAGGAGATATGTCATGAGAGAGTTCACGGAGAACTCTTTATGAAGAGAATCATTCACATGAAGTGAAATTGTGAACTCTTGTTCCTTTGTGGGCTCATCACTATCCTCGGTCGAGTATCAAATAGTGGATTCTCGAAATTAAAGTGAATTCAGTCGAATTCAAATAGAGGATTGGTGAAAGTAGCTTTGAATGTTTCAGAACAAAGTGATCAACATTCTCTATTGACCTGTTGGGATAAGAAGTGAGTGAGCGATCATTGATGTGAGTGAGTTCATCGGTGAACTCCTCAAGAGGGTCGACCGTGAGTGATGCCTCAACATACTCGATGCTTCCAAAGGGAGCACAATCGTCGCTAAAATCGGAGAAAGTTTCCAAATGATCATTTGAACACTCAAGAGGGAAAGAGAATCACACATATGATCGAAGTTCCTGTGACTCTCTCGGGATTGGGACAAGGTTCTCAACACTAGACTTTATGAATTGCCTCGATTCCTTTTCGTGAGCAGTGTCAAGATGCTCGTCCCCATGTTCGAGAGGTGAGTAGGAGCTTGGTGTGATAGCGATTGTTTGAGAATGAATCTCAACCGCTGGGATATCAACCGATGAACTTGATGAATCTTTATAGAATTGAAGGATATCAAGTGTATCCTCATCATCACCGCCATCGTGAATAAACGAAATTGAGAGCTAGATCCGTCGCTTTTTCTTTTGCAATTGATTCCCTAATAGATTTTTCAAACGCAATTTGGGAATTTATTTTAGCAACCGCTCTTGACTAGCAATTCTTCCATGGATTTCTCGTGAGAATTTTGAATGCCGGGACATTGTGGGAGTGGAGATTTGTCAAACCGGAAGGTTGACATTGATAATCATCATGAGGACCCCACAATATACACAAGAAAACTAGGAGCATTTCGAAATGTTGTTTTACTCAACTCCTCGGTTCTTTTACTAACTCCGAAGCTCTAGATAAGTGTCTTGTTGGGTTTCTTTGGGAGTTTGAGTCATTTGCACCTGTGGAGGTTGGTCGTGATATGGATAGTCATAATTGTTACAAGGAAATGGATTCCTGTTTGACAATCGGAGGCGACGTGTGGACCTCCACAAGACTCACAACAAAATGATTGTTGTGGTGGACATGTGAATAATATGGAATTTGGTAATTTCAAAGTCCCGAGTGTTACCGTAAACTGCTCATAGACAAACGCGTTTCGGATTGACACTCAAATCCTTGGTGAGGACCTCCACAAAACTCACACAGATATGTCAATATCTCATGATGTGGTGGTGGTAGAATGAATCGAGATGTGTCATGGTAAGGATAGGGAGCTTGGTTATACAGACCCATCTCCGATTCTACCATGCTACAGCCGGGACAATTCCCACCATGATGAGGACCACCACACCATTGGCAACCAAAATGGTGTGGATACGACATAGGAAAGAATCAAAGGGTTCCAGAGGGTAAGAAATGAAGAATCAAAAGGGTAAGAGGGTAAAGATGAATATTTTTGGTATTTTTGAAAAACATGATGCAAAAACAAAGAATGAAAATCTTTTTGGGTTTTTGATTTTTAAGATGTTTTTGGATTTTATAAGAAAATATAAATACATATAGATGGATGATATGAACAAAGAGTGAATATTCAAATCACTAATCTGCTAAACGTAAGATAATTAGCACATCTCCCGCATGGCGCCTAAAATTTGATCCGTGCCAAACCGTCAAGTTTTCTCACGCAAGTGACCACTTGTGAATGGCCAATGAAGAAACTTAAAACGGCTTAAGCACCAACTCAATGAAGATCTGGAGAGTATAGTGTTTCCCCGGGTCGTTATGTCCCAGCGAGCTATGCAATGGATCACCAAACGTATAGTGATCGAGGAATTTGAACAGAAAAATGGATTGATATGATTATAACTACAGAAAAAGCCAACAAATTACAGAGGCTTAAATGCAAATTAAAGGAAATTAAAAAGATAAAAAAAATATTAAATAAACGCTATCACTATTTTTAAAATGATTTTTCTAGATTTTATAAAACAAAATATCTTAAATAAACTATTTTAATTGAAACGTATACTAAAATTACCTAAAAACGTTGCTTAAAATGAAACCGAGCGTTATTTGCAAAAATTACGCGAATGCGCGAACAAAAACGTAAAATTTGTGAAATAAAAGTCCTATGAATGTAAAAACAATTTTCCTACGTCCTAATTGACTAAAAATAAATTTAGGAAAAAGCGGAATATTTTTTTGAGTTTTATTTTATTTATTACGAATTAAAAACGATTTAACACTAATTAAATTATTAAAAATACTAAAACATTTTGGAAAAATCTGAAAATTTCATAGTAAATACTTTAAACATCACTGAATCTAAGAAAAATAAAAAAACTACACTAGTACTTGTTGAAATAAGCTGTTAAATAAGGAAAAAGGTTACTAAGCTAAAAACTAAAAGATTGGTTAAATATAATTAAGGTGCAAACTTAGACACAAAAGACCCAAGGGCATGTTGGTAGTGGAGTTGTGTGTTGGAGCGTGGTTGGGAAAAGGGAAGAGGACACGAGTTGAAACACGCTTCTTTCTTTTGATGCTTTTATTTTAAACTAAACACTACATATCCTTTAAGATCACAAATAAGTAAAGTTTACACAAAGAGCTCAAGAGAGCGGTTGGTTGTCGATAGGCGTGAGGGTACTTTGGTGAAGGTCGTGGGTTCAAATCCACGTCTGTCACATTTTTTGTTCTTTTTTTTTTTTTTTTTTTTTTTGCTTTGCAATTGAGCAGGGAACAAGATTAAGGTTTTGACAAAATTTTAAACTTGGAAAGCTTAGAAAAACGCAATGTGAACGACTTGTTTGCGCAGAAATGGCAAAAAATGGAAATGGATGCTTTGGTTGCAAGTTACTAAGGAAATTTTTTGGTTTAGAGAATATAAAAACTATAAATAAGCTTGCAAAGACTTCCAAAAAGCTAGGACCCTAATAGGCACTTAGTCTAAATCATCTAGAAGCTATAAAGGAGACTGAAATAAGCTTTAGATGAACATTAAAAAGCTAAAGAAAAGGTGAAACGAGGCTGCTTAGAACTGTTGTAACAGTGGGTAAAAACAAAAAAAAATAGAGGGCTTTTCAAGACTAAAAATAAGCTACGTAACAAGCGCCAAATCCTATTAAGAGCATAAATACATGAAAACTGAATATCTAACTAATAATTGCTACAATTGACTAATCTTAAACCTACCTAAAGTCACCTAAATCTAAGTAAAAGAAAAGGAACGGTGACCGCATGGACAATGATGGCGTAAAACAAAAAAAAAAAAAAAAAAAAAAAGTATACTTAATCTACTCTAAAGACTATAAAACAGTCAAAGCAACTTTAAGAGACTAAAATGAATTCACTATCACCAAGTAAAACTATTTTGAAATCCAAACTTGGGTCAAAACATGGTTTTGACCCGTTTTCAACCTTGACCCAAACGCTCCCTTATGGGCAGGAAATGGGTGAAAACAGCTTTAAACCGTGATTAGAGAACTAGAACTTTGAAAACCTGATTTTGACAACTTAAACACGAGCTCACATGAGCTTAAAAACAAACTTTCAACATATGTGAACAACAATTCGTTTCAAATCAAAAGATAGCAGAGAGAAAAAATAAAAATAAAAATAATGAATTAAGCTGAATCTAAGAACTTGAAGACAAAAATTACCTGTTTTGCTGATGGGTTGCTTCGAGCTCACAAACAGCCCGCTATGGCTAATGAAACAGTCCCCAACTGGTGGTTTTTGGCATAAATAAGCTGATTACTTGCAGGTTTGGAAACAGCCCACTGAAAGCTGTTTAGAGCTTATTTTAAGCTGAGCAATGAGCTTCCAAGTCAAAGACAAGCTAAGCTGCCGGAAACAGGGACTAAGACAGGTTGCTAAGAAAAAAAAAAATTAAAGAAGTTACTTTGCACAACTGAGATTAACCAATTTTCACAAACACTTTTGAAGCTTAAATTCAAGAATTCAAGTACATGAAAGTTCAAGACCGCATAAAATAACGGAATTCAATTACTTGGAAAGTTAATTTGCTACAATAAGATTGATATGACAAGAAACAAAATGGTTCTAGAACTTGAATTTCTAGACTAAAACTAAAAACCGAATTAAAACTAAAAAAAACTACTAACTACTTGACTCAAAAAAACTAACTTGGCCTTATAACTTGGCTACAATACTTATACTACAACTCGGTCTTCTCTCTCTTCTTTGTCTCCTTGTCTCTACTTAAGTCTCTTTCTCCTCGTGTACTTCCCGACTTCTCTGCCTTCTTGGGGAAGGAGCAGCGTGGGAACATGATAGGCAAGGATGGGTTTTTGAGTTTCTCTGGTTTTGGGGAAGTGGTAAGGTATGGGAGAGATGGGTTTGTCAGGGTAGGTGTGATTGGTAGATTTTTTATTTGTTTTGGTTTCTGTGTTGTGAGTTTGGGCGGGAGAGAGAAGAGGGAGCAGGGTAACTCTTGACAGGGTATTAGGCTATGAAAAAGGGTGGGATTTATGGGTTTGGTGTTGGGCTTAAGGTGGACTAGGATGGGTAACGGGCTTGGGTAGTTTTTTATGGACTTGTTAGGCTAATGTGGAATTGTTAGCAATTGGACCTAGGATAGGATTTGGATGAATAAATCATTTAAGGGACCAAAGGTGTAAACTCTGAAATTCCAGGGACCAATCATGTAATTTCTGAAAAGTGATCCAAGGGCCATTCTTGACATTATCCAATAATCAAATGACCATTTTTGCATATTGTGAAACTTGAAGGATCGAAACTGTATTTTCCAAAATTATTATAAGGACCATAAATGACAAACTTTATTAACCAAGGGCCATAAATAGTATTTTTCCATTTTTAAAAATCACTGGGACTTGATTTGCCATTTTCAAAAGTTGGGGGCCTGAAGCGCCAATTATGCAAACTTTGTTCATTTTCATTTGTTTTCAATAATTTTGCATCTGAAACATATAAAACGCATTTTCGAATATTTTCAGATTTCGATGCATTTACGAGTGTTTTAGATGTTTTGCGCTCAGATTTGACCAAAAATGATGAGTATTTACACACTCATCAATCCCCACACTAAACTATTGCTAGTCCATAGCAATCTTTTATGAAAACTTAATGGATTTGAATCTCTTTACCAAAAGCCATTACTTCGGAGTAGCCAAATGTTTCAGTTCAAGTAAGAACCTTGGTACATCGATAACCAAATGATTTTGAGCAAATCACCGACTTTCAACGGATTTGACTTGTCTTTACCGAAGCCGTTTGCTCTGGACTAGCCAACTCTTAGATAAAATATCTTTGGTGAGTCGATTACCAATTATGGTTTTCCAACCGCCTTTACCACAAGCCATAAACTTGCGGGCTAGCCAACTCTTCACTAATTAAAGATATGGTGAAACACCATACAATTTTGGGCAAATTGCAAGTCGTCAACGGATTTGAGATATCTTTACCAAGAGCCGTTTGCTCTGGATTAGCCAATCCTTTTGTTTATTAGACATGGTGGATCGATAACCGTAAGTTGAGTAAGTGCAAAACACTTGCTCCAAAAAAAAAATTTGGCCAAAAACGGGAATTAGGCGGATAATACATATGATAAAATTCGTGAGAATTCTCCCCACACTTAGAAATGAATATTGCCCTCAATATTCAAAGCACCATGTTATGCCGAAACAAAGAACGTAAAGGGAAATACTACGCCATTATTTAGAAAGATTTTTTTTTTTTTTTTGAAATGAAACTTTATATACATACATAACATGTGGGCAACTCCCCACACTAGGGTGGTACACACGGTGAAAACCCATGTTAAGCTACTGTTTTTGATTAACGAGTCGCTAGCTTGACTCGACCCCGAATTAATTGGTTCATGGGGAAGTAAGTGGAAGAGACAATCTCCATCGGACTTTCATTCAAAATGTTTGGACAAACATTTGAAGCACGTGAAAGTTCCACACCGATGAGATATACATAGAAAGACCCGGCTCAAAAATGATAAATAAAAATGCCGGGATCAAAGATAGTGTCTTCATTCCCGAAGGAGTGAAGATGAAGAGAAATCATAAGATATTTGAGGAAAGGAAGAAAGATTTTGATAACAATCAAGATCCATTCTTCATCCTCAAATGCAGACATATCGGGAGGAAGGGTGAGGGTATTATCATTAATAGGCAAACTCGTATGATAGAGTACACCTTCCTCCGAGCCAATATCATCCTCAAGATCAAAATAGAAATGATCATGTTCCGGAGGAGATATGTCATGAGAGAGTTCACCGGAGAACTCTTTATGAAGAGAATCATTCACATGAAGTGAAATTGTGAACTCTTGTTCCTTTGTGGGCTCATCACTATCCTCGGTCTGAGTATCAAATAGTGGATTCTCAGAAATTAAAGTGAATTCAGAGTCGAATTCAAATAGAGGATTGGTGAAAGTAGCTTTGAATGTTTCGGGAACAAAGTGATCAACATTCTCTCAATTGTGTTGGAAAAGTTTCATGGTTAAATACCCTCCTCGGACTTGAATGTTTTTCAAAAAGTATAAAAGTTACTTCGTCAAAAGTCGAGGGGGAGTATGTAAAAGTATTTTGCTAAAATGACAACAACTTAACCTTATTTGGGAGTTAAAGGATCAAAATTGGAAAACTTTGTGGTTAGAGGACCAAAGGTGTCAAACTTTCAAAGCAAAATTAGTCAAAAACAAGTTTTGACTTGCATTTACTCCTACTGAAAACACATTAAATTTTTCAACCACCATCATATACGATCCATATTTAATCTTCAAATCCACTGTGTTAGTGCAAATATTACGATATTTAATCTATACTGATCTCGTTTGTTTTGATTGATGACAAACATGTAACTTGTAATACATAACGTAAAATGTACAAGTTACTTGTAATCACACTTTGTCTCAACATACATTCAACACCTCTCGATGTCTCAAGTCCTCATATGTTACAACACAGTTCGTACATGTTTGTTATGTGGCATTATGATCAAACCCATTAACAAATCATTTAGAATGTTTAAAATACGTTTAGAGTCACTAAGTATTTTAATAGGTTAACCATTCTATTTCGAACCTCATTTTACATTTTGCATTCACAAGTATTTTATACAAATACATCTTTTGTAAAATGTCTAACAAATATATACTTTTATTTGTACAAGTAAACTAACTATAATATTCATACAAGTACTAAAAGTTTACTTACACTTGACAAAATACATTTTATTTTGACAAGCACTCAACTAGATATTTTTACAAAAGGTAACTAGACATTTTATTAACTAGTTACATAATACATTTTACAAGTTTACTTTGATAAACTTTTAATCTAAAATAGAAATACATATTACATCATCATCTTTGAAATCCTTGGAAGATCTCTTGAATATTTTGGTTAGATTGTCACTCAATATATCAAATGTGATCTTAGTAAGATTTGGTAATATCTTGGAAAGATTTGAAGAAAGATTTTTAGATTTTCCGTCGACACACCACGGCACCAAAAGTTATAAAGGCGGAACCCTTTTTGGTTCCTTGGTCCGTGGGCACTTCTTGTTCCTTTTGCCTATAAATAGAAGCCCATTGTTTTCTCATTTCTTCACCACTTCAAAACACATCTTCTCCACCTTCTTGCATACATTTAGATCAATCATTAACAATGTAGTAACATACATTAAACACCTTAATCACCATGATCATAATGCTTCTAACATTCATCTTTGTTGTAAGCATACTCTACATCTTGATCAACCAAGGAAAGCTTGGAGATCTAGCCATCCCCATTCACCACAAGCTGAAGATCTATCACAACAAGTTTAGGGAACTTGTGATCTTCATCATGAAGGCTTCCTATCAATGGAAGATCATTTAGAAGTAGTTATTCATATCCATTAGACATTTGTGTCATGGATCATTATTGTAAAACATCATTGCATCATCACAACACTTTCACCAAACTAGATTAGATGGTTTATGTGTTTGTGCCATAAAACACAAGGTTTGTTATGTTGGGCCATAAAACATAATGGGAGTGGTTGTACCCTTGTAAAAGAACTCGACATCTAGCTTAGTGTCGGAAATATTGTATAGGCGACGTTAGGTTGGTTCTACCTCGAACTCGAACCCGGTATTTAGCTTTGTACCAAAAAAGTGTGCGATGATTGTAAGGTTTTCTCCACGAGAAGGGAGCTTGTTGATTTAGTGAAGTAACTCTCGAGTTGGGTACTCGGGAGTGGAGTAGGCGGAGAGGAGATCCGTGACCGAACCACTATAAATCATCGTGTTCGGTTTGCACTTTCCTTTCTTTATCTCTTTACTTTTATAGTTGCACTATACTATTGCTTGTGATGTGGTTTGATGTTGATGCTTGTGTGACAACTTGGTTTACTATGATTTATATTAGTCACAAACAATAATTGGTACTTTCATATTATAACAAGTTTCATAAACGATTTGATACAAAAGATCTAACGATTTTAAACTGAAAGGTATTCACCCCCCTCTACGTTTTCACAATTGGCATCAGAGCCTCGTAGCTCTTATTTTCAAAACAAATGGTTTTTAAAATGTAGCACGATCCATGTATCAAATTACCTTTGAAACAAAAAATAATATGAAAAATATTTTGCTAATTATCTTAGAAATTCTGTTGTTAAATATAACTTTGTATACAAGCTTGAAGGTTTTCTTGAAAAATAAAATAAAAAGTTTCTTGAAAGAACTTGTAAGTATTTTATTGTGTGCTTATAGAAAATTTACGAAGAAATATGAATTTTAAAGGAGTGTTTGGGATAACTATAAATTTAGTTGAAAAATCACCTCCGTAAATGTTTAAGATAAGTCACATAGGTAGAAATGTTGTCAAATATGTGTATTATATGTTTACTATCAAATATAGTAAGTCCCACACGTTTTATCTATGTCAAAATACTAGTTTAGGTGAATCTGTCTCAGAGGACCACGGAACCAAATCATATAAAGGCTGGAACCCTAAATTTGGTTCCTTGGAATCCGTCTGCACAGTATGTAGTTTTTGGACCAACTTCAAAAAATCATAACTAATTAACCGTAAGTCCGTACAAGTCGAGCCACCTATCATTTTAAAGGGAATTGAGTCTACTTTCATTTAAAAATACTCTCATGGCCTGAGTCTAATTTTAAATAAGTGAAATAGACCAAATACTACAGTATATCTAAGATATTAAGTTTCGCTTTAACATAAAAACTCAAAATTTTGAATCAAGCAATTTAAGTTGGTATTCTTAGAACTTTGATACAATTTATTTTGAAACTAAATAATTTGGTAATATGTTTAAAGGAAACTAATCAAGCTTGGTATACATCGTCATATTTAAACGCAAAGTGACGAAAAGTGTTTTTCTTGTTATGCTATGCTAAATGACCACTTGTTTATGTTGTTTGCATATATGTTGCTTGCTTATTTTCAAATTGTTGTTTACACTTGTTTGTTTGCATAATATAAGTGTCAATCTTGCCATGTTATTTATTCGCTTGTTTGACGATTTCTTGTTTATGCACAATAGGATATTTGCTAGATTTTGTGCACTAAGTTGGAAAATTGTTTTACCATCGCTTGTAGAATTAGATCACTTTCTTTGCATAGGTTATACTAACATCTCACATAACTTATGAAATGTCATAACTCACTTAGCAATGAGTACTAAGTAAATTAGTCAAGTACTTTGAAAAAAGTGAGGTTTTAAAGGAGTGTTTGGAACAAGACAAAAACAATGGTGTATGATACTATTTGGTCGTTTTTACTTTGTAGGATGATAAAATAACTTGAAACAATGTTGTATGCTAACCGGTTCATGCAGGGGGATAGCACACGGGTGTTATCAAATTTGACCCATTTTCACTTATATGTGAAAATCGTTAGCCCTTGGTCAAAGTCTATGCTCCACTATGTTTGTATGTGTGTTATCGACTTTTCCTAACTAGAAATAATTAATGTCATATGTTCTAAGCAAAATTTCAGGTTTCCAAAAAGTCCCCGATAGTTAAAATATGGGTCTGTGAAGATTTCTGGTCACCACGGACCAGACAGCACCAAATATTTGGTTCCGTCTGTTATAGCTTTTGGTACCGCCATACACAGATAGGACGACAAAGCGGCACCAAATTAAGGGTTCCTTTGTGTAAAAATTGGTGTCGTGGATTCTACAGTAAGTTGTTTAATTTTACTAAATCCCGCAATCTAATTTACCAAATTTCGTTTCTAGGATAGTTGTTAATGCATATCTTTCATATCTCATTCAACACATCCTCAATGGATTAACTTAGGATGTTTGACATGATCTTAGACACTTCCATCTCATTAGAAACTACCATCTTTGTATGGATTAACCTCAAATAAGCCACTTAAGAAAACCACTAGGATTAGCATTCGATCTTGTTGCTTCATTAACTTGAACTCTTCATCCTCAGACTCGTTACCTCTCAACATCTCATCACCCATTCAAGATGTGAACTTTCTAAACTTAAGTACTCCAACTCCACCACCAAAATCACCCACCATCCAAAACACCTTCACTACCAAAGTCTCCAAAACTTGTACCTATCAAACTTTGTGCAACACCACCAACATCTCCTCACCCGTTTGCGGATGACTTAGATGACTCACCGAGACTAACAAATCTGGACTCATTATTTGCAAAGATATCATACACAAGTCTAACATATGACTATAGATATTGTTTTGTATCTACATGTATTGCCTCACTTGGTTAACATGAAAATAATGTGTCATCCTTCAAGACGATAAGTATTTACATCGAGTCATAACTCACACGTATGTTAAAGACATATTATCAAGTCTTGTTATCCTTAAGTTCAATCTAAGCTTTATAATCTCAACAAATTAGGATTGACAACTTAAGTATTTCATCCGAAATATTCAAGTATATGCGACTTACGATTGTAGTCATTAAAAGTCATATCCGAAAAATCAACACCCAAGTATTTTAACAACACATGTTGAAACACTAATCCTAAAATGAATCAAACACTTATCCAAAACAAACAACCCACTGTGCCACTTATCCCTCTTTGACACCTACTATCCCTCTTCCATCTTTTGGAACCATTAAGCGTGTTGCTCATGAACTTCCAAGAGCATCCTTTAAACCAAACGCGTCCTTTCAAAATGAACCTATACCTCAGCCCCTAAGCTTCATAGACATGACCAAAACTTCAAGCACTTCACCCACTAGTTGTACCAACCAATGAACCATAAGAATTAGTATCCGTACTTTTTGTGTTCAACATCTATGGACAAATAATCAACCTAAGGACTCCCATAGCACAACAAACCCCTACATCACCACATCCTTATTTAGACACACTAGAAGACCTACCACCTAGATTAACCAATCAACCAATCCACCATCCTCACCATCATTTGAATTCATTGAGTGTATTGCTCAAAAAGCCCTTGTGTCCAACACTTGTACTGAATCAAATGCACGTTTGAACAAATTCAACCATACTTTCCCACCTTTGAGGACTTAGATAATTCATTATGGCTAGAACCTCAACTATCAAATAAGCATGGTGCTCATGGTAATTTTTGTCAATTTCCACTAGGTATAAGTAGTACTACCTTCACAAATTATCAAAGTATTGGTAATACTTTGTCGTTAAACTTCTGCATAAATTTCGTTAAACCTCAAATCAACATATAAACAACATATGTTAAAATGCAATCTCAAAGCCAACATCATACACCCCGAGCAACAATGACTCTTGAGGAGTATACATAAGAAACTCGAGTGAATTCCTCTTGTCATCATCTAGTGAATATAATCTTGAGACCAAGTATATTTAGATGGGACTATCCGATTCAAACACTTTGGCTTCATATCTTCATTTAGGAAAACATGATGTTTTGAAAAACATTATGCCTAAGAAATCATGCGTTAAGTATTCATCTTGTTAAAAGAATATTGTATATCCTATGCATCATTCTCTCCTTGCGACATAAATGGTTGTGTTACAAGAGATTTCATTACACCTCATTGGCTAAATGATCTTGAAGCGAACATCTACAAGTTCTATGAACTAGCGTATCCAATTCATCTTGTCATACTTATTTTCATAAGCATGATAACTTTATCCCATGCGATAATCTCATTTGTTGAAAGATACTATTTGTATCCATTTCCTTTCAAGCGTACATCATAACTTAACCTTGCTCAAACCTTGTGCACATCCAAGGTTAAAACTACACATCTCTAGAACATACAATGATCTATTGAAGTTGGTAACCTTATTTAGATTCTTGTTAAATAGAATTCCAAATAGCTTTCTTCAGAACGTTCTTAATTTAACATATTTCATTCCCTAGTCTTAGATAATCAAATCACATTTAAAGTATACATTTCAACTCAACGCAAAAGATGTCATCCAATTAGCTATGATATTTGAACAACCTTAGATTCTAAACACAAGATTAAAACACATTGTTTATCAACACACCATTGTTAAAATTCATGTGTATAACATGACGTCTTCATCACCTTAGTTATATTGCATATTAGTTAAGTCACATTAAGCCAAGTATTGTTAAACTATCATCTTTTATACACTTAGATAGGCAAAAGTAGGAGTTCCCATCTTTCTAACATGAGAATGACTACTGGAGAACTTATTGCACTAGAAACTCAATTTGACCTAACGGTTGAATTGCTTCCAGGAGAGAAGTTGGGTATGTGGAATCACCCGTAAAAATGGTCGTGTTTAGCCTTAATTGAGCACCGCTAGTAATAGTCTCATATTCATTCTCCAACTTGAAAAATCTGTTTTCCTATACTTGCCTAAAGTAAGTGTTAAAATAGTGATAGTTTGCCTCGCCTTAGAAATACCAATCAAACAAGTAGAAGATACGACTTCTCCTCTTTTAAGTTTATTTTAAACCACTTGCATCACACATACATGTGTTGATTACATGTTCTTGTTTAAAATGATCAATTGTCTTGACATTTTCTTAGTGTTTGATACCTACTTGATTAATTGTAAAATGTGTAAACCCTAGAAAGTTTTTGTCTTTGTGATGCTTTATGCTACTTAATGTTAAGCGTAAACATGATTTGCATGATATTTACGGTTGAAGAAATTTTGTCATCTATATAATGTTTCGCATGACTAATGTGTTATTTGTGAACTCATAATATGTCACTGATGTATCCATGTTTGAAAGCTATTGTCTTTTGTTGACATTCCTTAAGTCTATGCAGAAGATGGTCTAAATGATACATGCTCCTAAATGTTACAATTTAAACATGGCTTGCATGAATCTCTCGTCTTGCTTCTTTTGCGTCTTTGTCACACTATTTGCTTGCTACATGTGCACTTATAATATGTCAAAGTGATTTTGGTATGACAATCTTTTAGAAGTCTTTTTAATAATCACATATATTGTTGTGTTTATTTATAGCCAAGTATGCTTAAGCGTCTAAGTCTAATGACAAAACAATCTCAAAATGAAATGTCTTGAATAAAGTTGTATTCTTGCATAATATGATTGTTTTGATGCTATCTTGTGTGGTGATTCCTTGTCTACTAATGCAATGTGTTGTTTTTGCTTATATAAGATGTTATCATTTGATTTCTATCATGTTAATATCTTTTGTCACTAACAAATTTGTTTTGTAGGTTGATAACAAATTATTTGTTATCTCACTTCGTTCTAACTTTTATATGTTCATAATCCCTTATTGCTACGTAGATTAGTAATATGCTTTATAGGACCCTTTAAACTTGCATATAGTTTTAGAACATATAACATTTAGTGATTTGGGATTACATCTTCATATCATTCCACCAACCTCTTTCCAAATCTCATTTTTGCTTCCGCTTTCCAAAAATCACCTCCATCACTATTTAGTTATAACAATACTCTAATCCTCTTCACTTCCTATTAGGAAACCACATGCCTCATCATACGATCATCTCGTATTAATCGAGAAGAGGTACGTGACTTTAAGGATGAAGTTCATTGTATGCTAACCATCATCCAAAAAAACATCACTAAGCTCATCTCTTTCGTTAACCCGAATAACCTCCTAAACACTTTGTTGTCATTCCTTATTTGATACATTACACATTATGTTGGATGTCTACCAATTAAGGGGGAGAGAAATCCATTCACATAATTGTCTTTTGTCAAATTTTATGTCTCTTAGACTCTAAAATACCAACACATAGGTAAACACCACTTAGCTAAAACCGGTTCACGAAACCACAACTAGTTCAACCTTTTAACCTTATATCACAAGTTTGCACCAATACCTCATCAAGTGAAAACGCATCATGTGTTTTACAAACTTCTTCATCTCCACAATCAACAAATCTAGGATTTTCCTTAAACTAGCACCTTACAACTTCACTATCTAGAACACCATCATAGGATCTTATTCTTCTCTCGCTGATGATATCATGCATGTCATTGTCAGTGCAAATGATATATTAATCAAAACCGCCATTCCTAACACTCTCTCAACACGTTGGTCTATCCAACTCTCTGTCATATGATGTCATTCTCATCCTCATATAGGTATTTTTTTTGGTACATATTGTCTTCACTTCTTTTCAATGTCATAATTTTCCATGTCAGTCAAAACCATGTTAATACTATCTCTCCCATTGTCACCTAGAATAGATCTTTTTTTCGTATCAATCAATGAACGAGGTTATCTTCATATTTTTTTTCCTCTTTGTCTTGGTCACTTGACATTACGAAAGGATTGCATGAGTCCATATTTTTATATTATTTGCTATACATACTAGTTTCTAACTCCTTAATAGTTTTCTACGTTATCATCACCACCTTCCATCACCACTTTCACTAATCATCACCATCATGGATTAGCGAAAACTTACTTTTGTAAATCTTGAGTCATCTACCATCACCACTAGCTTTAACTCTTTATATTCCAACTTCACTTCATATCTTCTTTCTAGGAACTATTTTGTAGGCTTTTATCATATTATATTCTCACTTTTCTTATGATTGTAATTAGGAGACTACACTTCATGAGATCTTTGATTATATCATTTATATATCACATATATACATCTTATTTTTCTTTGTCAAAAAGATGAAATATATTGCACTAATGTTTTTCATTGTAGGTTCATCATCATATACACTCGATTGTATATAACTTACTCATCTAAGGATGAAGTTTGCATCAATTATTTTTCTTATTTTAGGTGCTTCTTGACACCCTCGAACAAGGAGGAATATCCTTTAAGCACTCATATTGCATCGTCTATACACTTGGTTGTATATGACATATTTGTCTAAAGACAAAGCTTCTATTATACTAATATTTATTTTGAAGGTTCATCTTGACGCCCTAGAGCAAGGGGAGCTTCCGTCAAGAATTTATTGAATGCATCTTATACACACTTTGTTGTATATCACTTACTCGTCCAATGACGAATATAGTTTTGCACTAATATTTGTTTTGTAGGTTTTAATCATACCTTGACGCCTCAAACAAGGGGAGAAACCGTCAAGGGGGAGCATGCACGCATTTATCATCATTCTCACTTTTCAACAAGCATTTGTGCTTCGATAAAAAGTGGAGAAAATAGGCTAACATTGCTATGCATTTTTCTTTTTCATATGTTTCTCATAATTTTGTTGCATAAAACTAACCTTGATGTAGGTTAAGCCTCTTAATTTGATCCATGGATCCGTTACCAAACAAGGGACGGATTGAAGTCGACGATTTAACTTCACTAGGGATGATGCAAGCTCGCCTTTTTTTTTGGGGAGAAATAAAGTTAAACTCTAAGGACACGCCCTTTTGTTTCGACAAAGGGGAGAAGAGTGTAAACGGAGAAGGTAATGTAAAGGTAGTAAGGATACAAGCAACTTTTACATTTTACTTTCTATTACGTTTACATATCTTTGTCATCATCAAAAGGGGAGATTGTTAGTGCAAATATTACGATATTTAATCTATACTGCCTCGTTTGTTTTGATTGATGACAAACATGTAACTTGTAATACATAACGTAAAATGTACAAGTTACTTGTAATCACACTTTGTCTCAACATACATTCAACACCTCTCGATGTCTCAAGTCCTCGTATGTTACAACACAGGTTCGTACATGTTTGTTATGTGGCATTATGATCAAACCCATTAACAAATCATTTAGAATGTTTAAAATACGTTTAGAGTCACTAAGTATTTTAATAGGTTAACCATTCTATTTCGAACCTCATTTTACATTTTGCATTCACAAGTATTTTATACAAATACATCTTTTGTAAAATGTCTAACAAATATATACTTTTATTTGTACAAGTAAACTAACTATAATATTCATACAAGTACTAAAGTTTACTTACACTTGACAAAATACATTTTATTTTGACAAGCACTCAACTAGATATTTTTTACAAAAGGTAACTCGACATTTTATTAACTAGTTACATAATACATTTTACAAGTTTACTTTGATAAACTTTTTAATCTAAAATAGAAATACATATTACATCATCATCTTTGAAATCCTTGGAAGATCTCTTGAATATTTTGGTTAGATTGTCACTCAATATATCAAATGTGATCTTAGTAAGATTTGGTAATATCTTGGAAAGATTTGAAGAAAGATTTTTAGATTTTCATCGACACCCACGGCACCAAAAGTTATAAAGGCGGAACCCTTTTTGTGGTTCCTTGGTCTGAGGGCACTGCTGTTCCCTTTTGCCTATAAATAGAAGCCCATTGTTTTCTCATTTCTTTACCACTTCAAAACACATCTTCTCCACCTTATTGCATACATTTAGATCAATCATTAACAATGTAGTAACATACATTAAACACCTTAATCACCATGATCATAATGCTTCTAACATTCATCTTTGTTGTAAGCATACTCTACATCTTGATCAACCAAGGAAAGCTTGGAGATCTAGCCATCTCCACTCACCACAAGCTGAAGATCTATCACAACAAGTTTAGGGAACTTGTGATCTTCATCATGAAGGCTTCCTATCAATGGAAGTTCATTTAGAAGTAGTTATTCATATCCATTAGACATTTGTGTCATGGATCATTATTGTAAACATTATTGCATCATCACAACACTTTCACCAAACTAGATTAGATGGTTTATGTGTTTGTGCCATAAAACACAAGGTTTGTTATGTTGGGCCATAAAACATAATGGGAGTGGTTGTACCTTTGTAAAAGAACTCGACATCTAGCTTAGTGTCGGAAATATTGTATAGGCGACGTTAGGTTGGTTCTACCTCGAACTAGAACCCGGTATTTAGCTTTGTACCGGAAAAAGTGTAGCGACGATTGTAAGGTTTTCTCCACGAGAAGGGAGCTTGTTGATTTAGTGAAGTAACTCTCGAGTTGGGTACTCGGGAGTGGAGTAGGCGGAGAGGAGATCCGTGACCGAACCACTATAAATCATCGTGTTCGGTTTGCACTTTCCTTTCTTTATCTCTTTACTTTTATAGTTGCACTATACTATTGCTTGTGATGTGGTTTGATGTTGATGCTTGTGTGACAACTTGGTTTACTATGATTTATATTAGTCACAAACAATAATTGGTACTTTCATATTATAACAAGTTTCATAAACGATTTGATACAAAAGATCTAACGATTTTAAACGGTAACGTATTCACCCCCTACGTTTTCACATGATGTTGGGCTAACAGAAAAGGAAATTCGTAAAGGATTCAAAGGTTACGACTAAGCGAAATATCTACGAATAAGAATGAAATGTTACGAATATGGATGTCTACAATGGACTCAATTTCTTGAAATAAATTCGTAAACTTGAAATGTTTACAATTAGGCTTTTCACGCATAAGCGTATTCTTACGAATAAGCATAGTGTTTACGAATAAGCTCGGTTTGTTACGAATTTGCATTATTCTTACACATAAGCCTATTCTTACGAATAAGTCTAAAACTTACGAATAAGAAATATTCTTTACGAATAAGGACTATTCTTACACTTTAGAATTATTCTTATGAATAAGCATTCAAGTTTACGAGTAAGGTTCCAAGTTATGAGTAATAAAAACTGTTTACAAACAAACTCATGGTTTACGCATAAGTCACCATTTACGAATTTGTCTAAGTATACGAATAAGTTCATAAAACTTTCAAATGTTGTATTTAAGTGATAGATGGGTATTAATAAGTCAAAATTAAAACATTCACTAAACTTATCATCACAACCAAATGTAAAAGGACAAATGTGACTTAGAATGTGTAACTAACATCCAACTGTGTATATCAACATCAATACAAGGACTTAGGAAATGAATCAGACTAATGCTAACACATTGTGTCTTCCAATGTATGTTTCTATAACCTATGTCTTTCATATTACAACAATGGTTGCATAACAATGGCTGCACAACAAACGATGTTAATGTCCCGAAAATACTCACAATGGAAAACACTTTCCTCAAGGTTATAACAGGTCATTGGCAAGAACAATCTCGTGTGGACTTCAACAATTTCTCATGCTCGAGTCCTCTTTCCAAATTAATGTGGATATTCTACTCAATCACCCATACAAGTTCATGTTGACTAAATCGCATCCATCCCGACTTCTACATTCACCAATTACGGAACACTATTGAGAAGAATGAAGGGGTTAGTCATCAAGTGTACTTTACATAAACGTGAAGTCATTGTAAGCATCGAGGATCCGTGCTCGTGCTACTTCTCCTCGTGAATTCTCCGGAGGAATATGAACGCATCTCCAGTGAGAAGGAGATTTTGGATTTTATTGTTGACATTGGCTATGATGAGTCTCGGGAATCATCACTACTCACTCCAGTGGATGTCAAGTACATGCCACAACCATGGAGAACATTCTACATTATCATCGCCAAGTCTCGTATGCGGCGAGATAGCGGTCATGAACACCCAAACCGCCACATCTGCAAATATTCGGGAATGATCAATGTTGCTTATTGACTATGCAAGCCTCATATGGGAGGACATGATGCGGGGCGTCCAAAGGGAGGCATCAAGATCCCTTTGTCGATACACTAAGATGATCATCAAGAACCTTCTCAAGAAGTTTGAAGATATTCGAAAAGACTTGATGATGAGGACAAACATACAACAAGAACGAGCCAACGCGAAATGGTTAGGATTCAAGGACGAGCACTCGTAAACAAGGTGCCTAGCTTCCTAATTGTCTCTTAACGAAAAGGTCCAAGCATCAATGTCATACAAGTATTATGGTAAGGCTCTCAAGGTCAAGCAGTCGGTTTTGATGACGAGGACACACAAGCCTCATCGATCAAGACTAGAGCAAAGAAGGAAAAGAAACACGGTAGCTCGGGATGTACCACAAAGAAGATTAAGCCCTCAATGCCAAAGTACAAAAGAGGAGGGTACATGTTACAGTTGTCAAGTCCGAGTTTTCTCACGAACCATCATCTCAACCCGAGATGACTCGGAAACAAATATGATGACGTTGTCATCTATAAGGAGGCTCATCTTTGAATATCCGGATATCACTTGGAATCATGTAATCACTTTTCAAAGTAAACTATTCGACCTTAATGCTTGGGTATCACGAATATCTACTTGGGATAAGACCAAATATGTGTTATTGATTTAGGCACAAATCAATAACCCTTGCGAATCCAAGTGTTTATGTTTTATGTGTCTCTAACTTCATGCATTTGTGTTGATCTTTATTTATACTAGAGATCACTCAAACCCTAGTCAATGGAATTATGAGTGACTAACGGCTTATTAAACACCATATAATTAGCCTCCATAATAGTAGGGATTAGTGGTTACACGGCCTATTAAACGTGGTCATTAATGCAGTTATAACCGCCACTTGAATATGTTAAAACCATTACAAGTTTACCAGTTCAATCCAAGCAGTCATGCCTTCAGTCTCATTGAGCGATAAGCTAATCCATTGATGGGCATACAAGCCGAGACACTTAGTTCTGAAGAGACTCACTGAAGAGAGTAAGACTCTCTGATGAGATCACCCACTAAGGATACTTCCACTAATGAGTTACTCCCTGATGAGATCCATCAGCCTTCACTGACCTCATCAGCTGATGAATACCATTCAGTTCAAAGTGTCACTCACTAAAGAGTGCACTCACTGAAATTCATCAGAGACTGAACAACACTTTACCACTATCAGAGTCATAGTGTTCAGGGACCTGATGGATATACACAACCGTACCTTCGAGCCATTTCATTACTAGATTTAAACACAAAGATTAGATCCATATCAATTTATGCAGGGTGAACTAAATTTTTTTCTTATTAAGATCGTTTGAGATCCGACAAAAATTATTCGATACTAATATTATTAGGGATCGAATCTCTCGATGATTATTATTTCACTTCAATTTTATTTTTTATCTTGAATGGATGATTTCTAGCTAACGCTTAATCCTATTTTAACAATTTACAATAAATATCTTGCAACTTTCATATACAACTTATTGTAATTATTTTAATTATATATCAATATATTAATATCTTTCAAACCATTAATCGTTATTTACACAACTCTAGTATACTCTCTTTATAGGTTTTGAAAAAAAGGGTATATCATTCCTCATCAAGTACTAGTAAGCATTTAATTATCTTTCATATTCAGATATCATGGAGAAAACACTTTGATATACCACTACTTATAATTACTCCTTGACAAAATATTTTTTTAAGAAGGTGTATGGTAGGTTTCATGTTTTTTTTAAGTTTTTCATTTCGTTTTTACGTTAATGAAATTTGAATTAAAAAATCTATATATGATAAAACACTAATTTGAATATCGAAGAAGTTATGATATTTTCAAATTTGACGACGAAAACTATTTGATATGTAGTCCAGATTTTTACAGTAAAATGAGTCTCATATCTATGATATTTATCAAAAATATATTAGTATATGTTAATATATATAAAGAACGAAAACGGGCTGACTAAGTTATTCAAATTTTAAACAAGTTGTCAGAACTATATTATATAAGCATAACTATATATTTTCTAATAGACAAACATATCGGCCGCGAATGACCATGTTGAGGGTCGTATATGATTTAATACTAATATCCGTGTTGATATTAATACGGTCACTTAAACTTTGCCGAAAACCACCTTTATCAAGTGCCATATTTACCTATTTTTTCATTCAAACCTCTATGATAAAAACTTAAAAGCTAAAACTTTGAGATAAAACAAGCTTCCCAAATTTGTTTCCAACACTCGATGTGCACCATTTTACGACTAGCTTTTCAAGGCCGTTTAGTCACTTTCATAAAATTGTTAAATGACATTATTTTACTTACGAAAAGTTATAATTTCGATTTATTTTATAATATGACGAGATGTCATAAACATATATTTCGACGTTAAACATTATTTTCAAATGTACAAGTGGTATGAATTTCATATGAGTTTGCATGCACTATCAGTTTCATGATTTACATTAGAACATATCATTCATAATAGGTCGCGATGGTATAAATATTTTCACATAAACGATTAACGGTTTCAACTACTTGAGATATTTAAATTATAAAAATAGGTGAAATGATAAAATCTTTGAACCATCGTAATTGATTGTTCTTTTTATGTGCTAGATAGATGGTGGAGATGAGTCTATAGTTCTACGTCAGATATGTCGAAAAAGTTTGATATGTAAAGTTAGGTAAGCTTTGACAAAATAACTATAGAGGTGTTGTGAGAGTTATTTTACATACCCAACTTTTCTCACATACCACGACTCATCTCCACCATCCATCTAAAAATAAATCAAATTTGAGATTAAAAGATTTTATTATTTCACATATTTTTATAATTTAAATATCTCTAAACCGTTAATCGTTAAATGAAAATATTTACACCATCACGACGGCGTTTAATTATCTTTCATGACCAAGCGACATCTATCTTCGAAAAAAAAAAAAAATTTTTTCACCTTTTTCGTTATTTTTTCCTTTTACGTTCTTTAAATTTGCGTGAAAAATCATATATGATAAAACACTAAATTGAATATCACATGTGATATTGGTGTTAAATCATATATGATATGTAATATCATATGTGATATTACACTAATATCACATGTGATATTACGTATCATATATGATATTACACTAATATCATATGTGATATTCAAATTAGTGTTTTATCATATATGATTTTTAACGCAAATTTCAATGAACGTGAAAAACAAAAAACGTGAAAATACGAAAAAAAAAAATTTTGTCGAAAGTATATCAAAGTCTTATCTATGAAAGATAATTAAACGCCGTCATAACGATATATTTTTTTCGCTTAACGATTAACGGTTGAAAGATATTAATATTGAAAAAATGATGAAAGTGGGTTTTTAAATTCATTAATCTCATCCATTAGATCAAATAAAAATGGAGGATGAGATTGATCCTCGATATGTAAATAATCTTTGTCTCAAACGATCTTAAATCATTCTAAAATACTAAAAGGTAAAAAGTTTATAATATGCAAAAGTACAAAGCTAGCGAAGTATATACATGCTTTTAAATAAGATAAACATAACGGTGGGCGAAGTCTGTACCATGGGTGGCCAATGGTGGGCATGTGGCCCAAACATTGTGATGCAATGGTTAGCATGTGCGTTGCATTGATTTTCTTTTGAACGATATATTGCGTGAGAATTTGGTAACCTTAAATTAATATAGAATGAATTTCTTCAGTGTAAAAAGTACACCACAAATGACGTCCAATTCTTTATCATAAAAACAAGAATGGATATGAAAAAAAATGAAGTTTAATTTTATTACTGTAGTGTGGTTCTAAAATAGAGCCGAGTTATTTACTGACCTAATAAAATAACCAAATGCTCGTAAAACTGAATTTTAGATATCAGGATGACCCATAACGGCAAATAATAATACTTGTAAATTACTTTCAGCTTCCATGCATGACCCATAATGCCATTCTTAAGTATTAAATTGTAGTTGTTGCAAGAAAAAAAAGTTTATCAACTAAACCGAAAAATAATAAAAGTTTGAGAATTTCAATTATATTTAAGCTATCAGATTAATGATAGATGTTAACTTTTTTAATCAAAGTTATATTATTAACTTTTTAGTTCTCATTTTTACAAGTTTTTAATGAGATACGTTTTCTTTTATATAGTTAACATAAGATAATATATTTAGATTAACGATTTGTTTGCTCTAACTGAAATGTTGTTGTAGATAGAGATGGAGTAGATGATTATAAATGAAGATTATTTATATGAAATAACATTCGATTTTAAAAAACTATAAAATATTATTTTATAAAATGTCTTATAAGTTATTTTTGCCAAACAAAACTTATATATTAAGTACCTTATTCCTTTCAAAAAATAAGCATAATGTTCTCATAATTTTATCGTCAAACATACTCATCTGCAAAAATGCAAGACTGCATGATAAGATTAATTCTTTTAATGAGAATGTCAACCAATGCCCAAAAGGCGTTGGTTAAGATTATCCTTTGTGATTTTTATAATTATTTATGTGAGTCAAATATGCGTGTTTGTGTCATTCTGGCCGTTTATGTAATTAAAATCACAAAAGATAATCTTAACCGCCTTGCAGCGATGGTTAGACATTCCCTCTTTTAATAACTCAAGTGTTATATCTTGTTCCGACAATAGCAAATGGATAAAACAACATCGAATGACCCCCATACGTAAAACAATAAGCCCATAACATACAAAAAAGTACATATATTAAAAAATGACACAAGTTGATGCCATGAAATATCTATCGATCTATCCTCAAGAGGGTATAAATTCTTGATAATTGCATCCAACATAAAAAAAACCAAATGCTCACTCATGACTCAAGACTCATGAGTCATGACTTTGAGTTTAACACTAAATAAGATCAAATAAGTTTGCAAATTCTTCTGCTGTACTACATACATTACTACCAGTTTAAGTGTTACTTCATTGATTGTTGATAAAGGTATGTATTCAATTCATTTGTTACAAACAGTTTTCTTTTGGTTTAAATACTATCGATAATTTGATTTGATCCTCGATCTTATGATCATATTATGATTTCTTTCTGTTTTCTGTGAATGACAAGTAACTATCTCACATTATATTTGTATCACAAATATATCGTGTCTTAGGCCACGACTTGCACCCGTAACAATTTGGTTGGGTGCATCCTCACACAATATAGGGTACCGTTTTTCACAAGGCCAACTGTGATTTGTAGTATATTATCTGAATGATGAATCTGATGTATTTAGTTTTTCTTAAGAGTGTTTTGCTCAATAAAAGTAAGCATGTTGGTATGTGGTTACTTTAAAAAAAAGGGCCGGTATGGGCACATACGCGTCATCATTTCCTTGTTAAAATGATGGAGTAAATAGAAAACGTAAGAGGATATAGCAGCATTGTAAATAAAAAACAATGTCTCTTGCTTCAATTCCGATGAAACTTAGTAAATTACATATACAGTTTGATTTACGAAGTCAATTTGCAAAACGTTTTAATTCAAGAACCATTATAACAGTTCAATGTCTGTAATGCCAATTTACCTCTTATAAACTACTTAATGTACACGGCTAATTACTTAAACAGTCATCTAACTTGATACTTTTTGAACTTTTTTTTTTCATTGTTTATACTGAACTTTCAAATTTCGATCATTGTGTGTATTTTGTAATTATTCAGCCATATTAAATGACCATTTTACCCTTCAAAATTTGAAAAAGGTAAAGGTAAACATGGTCACAAAATACACAATGATCGAAATTTGAAATTTCAATACACACAATGAGAAAAAATAATTCAGTACAAAAAGTGACAAGTTAGATGACTCTTTAAGTAATTAGCCCTAATGTATAATGTTTACACCTAAGCTATATTACCAAACGTCTTTATAGGAAAAACTATTACTGCTTATAGCTCACTTTTTTGCCTAACACACCCTATCAACCAAGAGTTACTTTCTATTATGTTCATGTCTAATATTTAAATGTAATGCTGTTTTGTGTATGTCACTATGTCTGTCATGATAGCGACTTTTTAGCTTGTTGAGCGAGTCTCTACCTTTTTCTGTGATGGATGATGACGATAGGAAAATGGAAATTGACAAGTTGGAAATACGTGATAATACTCCTATAGACGTTGAATATTGGAATCGAAGAGGTTTTGCGTGATAGGCGAGGTTCAAGTCATTTGATAACCTTCCACTTTGAAATAAGAGGTTAAAAGGTATCAAAGCTCAATGAACTTGTCCAACGTTGTTAGGCAATCTACAATTGACAAGGGGGTATTATGTAAAAGATCAGAGATGTCAAGTCAGTACACTGCTGCACAAATGACTCAAAATACCCAAGGGGTGAGTTTGAGGAAGTTGCTAAATTGCGGTTTTAATGAGGTGAACAAAGCCGGGAGGCTGGAGATATATAGACAGATTGTTCAGGTCGTCGATATGGCACACGTTCAAGGAAATGCCTTACAAGATTTACGTCTTTCAAATTTTATTTTGCTTCCATCAAATGAAATTATATATTTCGACTCTTCAGCACAACACCAAGTAGCAAATTTCATGGACCAAAATTATAGAAAATATATTCAGCCAGGACCCGTCAGTATTCTGTAACCTTTGATCAGTTGGAAAAACATGGTATGCTTGTCCAGAGGAACTCTACAAGAGTGATTTGTTATCAGCAAATATCTACAGCCTTGGAATTCTCTTATTTGAGGTGGGAATTATGTTTTAAAACTTGCCTTTGTAAAAACCTATATAACTTCGATTCACAGAAATGACTTTTTAAAACTTTAGACTGATTTGAGTTCTTTTGGTCAGTTACTCGGCTCATTTGTATCATTAGAGATGCAATCTGCTGTGATGTCAGATTTGCGTAACAGGATCCTACCACCAAGTTTTATTTATAAAAATCCACTGGAAGCCGAGTTCTGTCTTTGGCTGCTTCATCCTAACCCTGAATATCGTCCAACAACAAGGTATTATTGCCTCTTCAACCTTTTTTCTGTAACATTGAATTTACATGTTTATTCTACTGTAGTTGATTAGTGCGTGGTCATAGAATTATAAGACTCATTATAAGTTCGGGAAATATTATATTTGACGTTTTAACCGTAAGGAGGATTGTTTTTTTATTAATCAGAGCGAGTATTGTAAGTCATTTAATAGCTCAGTTCACTAATTTAACTGTTTATTGGTCTCGGTTAAGTCATTGACTCATTCTAGTACTTTTTGCACATTCTTACAATCGAGACTGTTGTATTGTTAATAGCTGTCACTAAAAGGCACTGGATATATATTATTTGGATATACTTGGTCACCAAAATTTATATGTATCAGGAAATGTTACAATCTGAATTATTAACTGGAAGCAAAGATTTGAACTCAAAGGCACACATACTTCAATCATTGACAAGAGTGAAGAGGCAGATGCCGAGTTTGAAGTTTTACATGATTTTTAATTTCACTCAAGGAACAAAAGGAAAAGCATGCTTTGGAACTGCGTCAAACTATACAGTTGTTAGAAACTGATATGAAGATATGTCAGCACAAAATATATATAGAATGTTCTATGACTCAGATCTATCAGAGACGGATATCAGTCAGCTTGAAAGTGCTTATTATAGTAGGCGGACCCGCCACCACCTGCTGAAACCGAGTCTAATGAAAGAAATGACTTGGACTTGTTAGGGAATCGTAAAATGTGCTATGAGAAGAACATTGATTGCATCGATGATGTTTTAGACGATATATGCAAGTTTATGAGATATCGCAAGTTTAAGGTTTGTGGGTCGTTAAAGAATGAGAATCTTCTGAATTCTGCGAATGCAATTTGCTCTTTGAGCTTTGATCGTGATGAGAACTACATTGCTGCTGGTGTCTCAAATCAAATAAAGATATATGAGTTTGAGTCACTTCTGCATGATTCTATTGATGTAAAGTATCCTGCAGTTGAGTTGCTCAACAAATCGAAGGTTAGCTGTGTTTGTTGGAACAAGCACCTCAATAATAACTTAGCATCAGCAGATTATGATGGCACAGTTCAGGTTTGTGTCTTAATACACTTTATTTGCTGTTTTGAGGTCATTAGATTTTAGGGTACTGCTTATGTGTTTCTTGTATTTTTCACGATGTAATTGGACCACAGGTGTGGGATGCATTCACTGGTCAAGGACTGTCTCGTTATACAGAACACCAACGGAGAGCTTGGTGTGTTGACTTCTCTCTTGTGGATCCTACACAATTTGCCAGTGGGAGTGATGATCGTTCCTTGAAGTTATGGAGCTTATACAACGTACAAAGACCTTCGTTATTTCAATAGTAACTGTAAGTCTTAAAATCTCATATGCAACAATATAAACTTTAAATGTGACTATTTATACAGAAAACCTCAAACTGCACAATCAAAAGCGCTGGGAGTGTCTGCTGCGTTCAGTTCTCTCCATGTTCATCAAATCTGTTGGCGTTTGGATCTGCTGATTACAAGATACACTGCTATGATATAAGAAATACAAGAATCCCATGGTGCACGTTAGCGGGCCATCAAAAGGCTGTAAGCCATGTAAAGTTTATAGATTCTGAATCCCTGGTTTCTGCATCTACTGATAGCACACTGAAGCTTTGGGACCTGAAAAAAACTAACTCAGAGGCTATCTCTACTGATGCTTGTTGCATGACCTACATGGGTCACACTAATGAAAAGGTATACACATACCCTTAAGCATACAAAGAATCTAACCGATTTAAGTTTTAACAAAACGATAATTTGGTTTTTTCATCACTCAGAATTTTGTTGGATTGGCTGTTCTGGATGGATATATAGCATGTGGTTCTGAATCCAATGAGGTAATACGGGCGTGTTAATTCCTCTTCACTTTATTAAGAATAATTTTGAAACTTTTGAAAATAATGAAGGGTTTGTTTTGTTTTCAGGTTTATTCTTATTATAAAAGTTTTCCGATGCCTATTACATCCTACAAGTTTGGATCTACCGATAGTGATGAGACCGGTGATGGCAATGAACAGTTTGTTTCCAGTGTTTGCTGGAGGGAAAAATCTAATACAATTGTTGCTGCAAGTTCAGGAGGGTGTGTAAATGTGCTTAAGTTTTTGTGACAGGGCTCTTGCAATCTGCAATGTACGTGTAGAGAACCGCAAGTTAAATAATGTCAGGAAAAGTTCAATTAGTGACTATTATTTCATGGGGAGAGCTAAATTTCAGCGACTCATTTTGTAAAGGATAAAAAAGAGAATTATTTAATATTTTTAATTAAAACTAACTTCTATATTTTTTTATAAAAAAATAACATATTTCAAAAACCATAAATAGTTAACTTACATAAGTTATATCATCGTGACGAACATTTAGTTATCTTTCAATAGAATGTCACTTTCATATACTTTTGACAAACATTTTTTTTTATTTTTGTTGGTATTTTTTATGATTTTTTTACAATATTTTACTTGATATATTACATGTGATATAACAATAATCTTTAAGTTCGAATACTCAACACTTTGTCGTAAAATGGGTTTAAATAATTGTGTAGAACTTCAAATGATTCATCGTTTTTGCCATTGAAAAATATACATATTTAGCTTTTCAACCATATATCACACATACTTTTTGAATTTTCAAATCAATACAGTTTATTTATGGAAGTTGAAGAAAATAGAAGTTTTGAACTTTCAAATCAATAAAATGTGTATATTTGGTGTAGAACTTCAAATGATTCATGGTTTTTGGCATTAAAAAAATACACATTTTTAGCTTTCTAACCATATATCACACGTGCTTTTGAACTTTCAAATCATTACAGTTTATTTATAAAAGTTATAGAAAGTAGAAGTTTTTTCAGAGCCAAACCCGTTTAATATATCATATGTGATATAACACTAACTTCTAAACTTAAAAAAAATAACATAGTTTAATTATAAATGAATGGCCACTATTAGTTCCTCAATCTCTATGTTATTTACTCCCCCCGTCTCGAAAGGATTGAGATCCTCTCAAGTTCATATGAACATGACCGGTAATGTTCTCTCACAAAAAAAACAGTGAGACCTACTGGGAGAACCAGTTTTCTTTTTTAATGTTAGTGACATTACCAGTCATGTCCATATAAACTCGAGAAGATGTCAATCCGTCCGAAAAAAAGTGTTCATGAACAAAAATGAGTAAATTATGATTGTCTAGATAATGCAAATTTTGAGTGATAAAAAATCATTTGCGTTCTCACACTAGAAAAGGTGAGTCTAAATACACCAAGTGATACACTAAACTCATCAAGGTTATTGTAATAGTTATGTCTTTTTTCATTAAATTTTTCATATATTATGTAATCATTATATCTTTTGCTTCTTTTTCATTATTAAGTAATCATTATGTATTTTCTTAATTTTTGTTATTTTTACTTATTTAATATATATTCATATATAAAAAAAAGTAAGCAAATATTAAACCATTCCTTGATAAATAAAATAAGATAACAATAATAGAACGTTACATAGATCGGTCAAAAAATTCAAGGATAAGATTGTTTACGTATGGCATGTAAATCGATTTAAGAGATGGGATGGGAATGGTTTTGTTGTTTGGTTTCCCGTGTTCAACGGTAATGACCCGATGAATTGATTGAGATCAAAAAGCTCGGGTAACACTTAAACAAGAACCATACGAGACTGTTATGAAGCAGTATTTGCCCAAGTGTGTGAAAACTTGTTGAAGTTGTGTGTGGTGCCTTCTATTTATAGAGAGACAAGTAGGGTTAAAAGATAAACCCTTGAAGGCGATCAACGATTGCGAGTGAGCCAGGTGTTGATCATCTATAGAGAGAAGACAAGGAGGACAGATGGACTCTCCTACTTGGCTCGTACAAATTGGTGTTTGGCATGCGTCCCCATTGCCTATTTTCAGATGATACATCTTTAACCGTTAGTGACAGTTAAGGTGCAGTAGTACTATGTGCTCAATGTGGCCTGATCGGTTTCTCCAGGCTTGTCATGGCTTGAGAGAATAGTCGGGCTGCTCATAAGTGTTTATTGATGGGCCTTGGTAATGGTCTTTATTCAAGCATAAATTTAGTGGGTTTGTGCCACTAATATTGATACAATATCAAGTCCCCCCCCCCCAGTCTAGTATTAGATCATGCACTAATGATATGATTCTGGACTATTTGACTGAGTCCCCCAAGTCTGTGTTGCGCTACCAGGGTTCTCTCTCAGGCTCCTTGTTTCAAGGCTAATGTCATTTTTTAGTGATGATGACTATGTCCATGCTTTTCTACCTTGATCAGGGTTTTAAGCTAAGTTGGGAAAGATGAGTATTTAATGTTTGCATGGAAAGTGTAGGAAAATCCCCTTTGGGAGGATTCGCTATCGTTGGGATTTGATGCTTCGCATTTGTCTTTTCGACAGTAGGCGACGTCATCCTGACATTTCTTGAGCGGTGTGTTCGAGCCGTCCCTTCGATTGTACATGACGTTTATGTTGACGTCAGTTGTACTTGCGTCTTTGTAGGGTGAGTTTCACACGCCCCATTAAATGTGTGTTGACCCAATGGGTTTTGCCCAGTGTAATCCGCTATTCATTTTTTCCCTATAAATAGGGCTAGAAAAGTGGAGAAGTTACAACTTGAAGCGATAAAGTCCTCTTTTCATCTTCCTTTTCCAAGATCTTCTCCCAAACCTTAAAAACTTCCTACAAGGAAAAAAATTTCGTAGGTTTTTCTTGTATTTTTATGAAGGCCAATTGTCTTTTATTGTATAAGAACAAACGCTCCTTCGGTTTGTTTTTGGTGTAACTAAACGATGGAAGTTAATCGTGATTGTTAATACAAATATCGTCTAAAACATTATTTATATTTTATGATCTTTACCTTATTTTGTTAACGACAAAAGTAAATTTCATTTTTGCAAAGTATAAAGCTTGTCAAGATTGTTAGATATTATTACAAGCTTTTCTCAAATACGTTTCTGTTAATACAAATAAGTCGTAAAAACGTTTATTTATATTTTACGATCTTCTAATGTTTTGTCGATAACAAACGTAAAATCATTTTAACGAATTAAATAAAATACGTAAATAGTTTGAGCCAATAGTTTACTAACACACTTACATTTTCATATAAAACACTAAACAAGTATATTGTTTACAACTTATAATGCATATGTATAACAACTAGTGTTTACATAATATGGATATGTACTTATATATACTTAGTATATTTTGTAATGGGTAACGTAATGGGTAAAAATCTAAGTACTTGACCCATTGACTAGATACAATGAATATAGTTGGGTAAAACCCAAAGTCCATTACCCATACCCATAGAGCTTGATCCATAACCCATGACCCATTGCATGACATCATGCATGAAGTCATGTTGGGTATTATCCATGACCCATGGACCTAAACCATGACCCATGATCCAATGGCTAGATACATTGTATCTATTTGGGTACCCATGACCCAAGTCCATAACCCATGATCCATGACCCATAATCCAAATAGTGAGGAGCGTCCACATATCCCTAGGATTACACTGGACGGATCCCTCAAGTAAGGGATCTGTGGGATCCGGGGAACAGTAGAGGTTTTTGCATATAAATAGTGAGCCATTTCTTCATTGTAACTCACCCCTTTTACACATACTTTCTCTTAGTATTGTAAACTCTCTAACCTCATATCCAAAGGATTTTCTATGTAGTTTTTTGTTTGTTTGATTCTCTAGGTTCCTCTTAAAGGCGAGATCACCACCTCTTGAAGTCGAGCAAGCTCATGTCCATGGGTTGCCAAGCTTCGTCATCATCAAGACTACTGAAGTTATCTTGTTGATAGTTCTTTCCTCCCTCATTAGAAGTGTTGTGTTGAAGGCATAGGTGAAAGATGTCAAACGGGTCAAGTCGAAGGCATTAGTGAAAGGTGCCAAAAGTTTCGTGTCGAAGGCATTAGTGAAATATGCCAAAGGTCCGTGTTCAAGGCATTAGTGGATGGTGCCAAAGGTTCATGTCGAAGGCATTAGTGAATGGTGCTGAAGGGTCGTGTCAAAGGCATTAGTGAAGGGTGTTGAAGGGTCGTGTCAAAGGCATTAGTGAAAGGTGCCTAGGGTGTACATTCGATATGGTGCATCGATGTACAAGATAGATTAGTTTGGTTCAAAGGATAGTGAGATCCTTATGATGTTATTATAAGGAGTATGTCTCCTTTGGGATAGGTGTTGTGTAGTTTTGGGTAGTAGTTCCTCCTTTGTAATGGAACTCGGTATCTAGCCTTGTACCGGATAAAGTGTAGGCGACATTGTGATAGGTTTTGTTCTACCTCGTGGAAGAACTCGGTGTCTAGCCTTGTACCAGATAAAGAGTAGGCGACATTGTGAAGACTCCTCCGCCACAAGGAGCTTGTGTTGTGTAGTACTTACAAACTCTCGAGTAGGTGACTCGGGGAATGGAGTAGGGCAAGGAAGGTGTCCTTGTAGCCGAACCACTATAAATATTTGCGTCGTGGTTTTGTATTTTTTACTCTTTATCTTTGCATTACTTATTTATATGCTTATCTATAAACATCCAACACACACATCAAATAGATTGACATAAGTCGATCTAAATAGTTTAAAACGAAGTTTTAATCAGTAAAACTATTCAACCCCCCTTCTAGTTTTTCACAATTGGTACCAGAGCTTCGTTACCAAGTTTCTTAGAGTATACTGTACTTTAAAAAACTTGATACGATTCGCGTATGATTGAAAACTACAAAGAAGGCTTTTACAAAAACAAACATCATGTCTTAAAAACACTTTTGTAGGATGTTGTTTGGATGACAACATCAATTATTTTCTTTCTTCTAATCTTACAAAATGCACTAACCTTTCTTGTCATTTTGTTTAGTTAAGCTCATTTTAATCAAGCAATAAAAATCCCTTAGTAACAAGATTACCTTTTCTAAGAAGGTATCTTAAACTACCAACTAGATCTCGAAGGAACCGGAGTTGTCTATTGATACTTTTTGTCAAAAGTAAGGGACACTCAAATTTGCATTAAAGGTATGATTCTCTTAAAACTTATCTCTAAACAACATTAGCTTAGAATAAGTATGCTTGCATAGGAACCTATATGGTTATATTAAATTTTATTTTCTTAGTTTTAATATATGCTTTAGTGATATACGTTGCTTCATTAGGAAACCTTCTTGCATACGTGTTTCTCTTCCGTCTAAAATCTAGGTATATAAATATGTGTTATCTTAACCTAAAAATCAAACCTTTCTAATAATAAAACAAAACACAAATCTCAAAAATTCCTCCTTCCCATAAAACGCTCTTCCGATCGCTCCAACACCACCAAACCCCATTTTTCAAATCTTCCACTTTCAAAATACCTCTCATTCAAACTTCATCTTCCTCCTCATCTCATTTTGAAAAATCAAAACCAAGGAAGAATTTCATCATCATGGTTTACATCGCCTTCGTGATCATCGCCTTGACACTCATCGCTCTCGTGTATCCCATGATCAAGTTTTCTCATGGAGACATGTACTTTGTGTTGTTAATCTACATTTGTATCATATATCCAATCCTTTGTATTGCTCTTAGCATTGAAATGAAATATTACTAATGTCTTAGTTTATCTCGTTTATTTCTCATAATGTGTTTGTCATATTTTTCGTTTGTATCTTTAAAAACCTTGACATATTTTCAAAATCTACAATGCATGCTTAAGTAGTAAATATTGGCTAAAACACACTTCTTTTTATAAACCTAAAAATTGCAAAAATCAATTTTACGTCAAGATCATTTTTCTGTCACACTACAGATCCACGGATCCCTTTTAAAAGGGAACCGGGAGAACCATGGAACTGGGAAACAGAAACTCATGCAACATAAAAACCACTTCATAAAAACTTACCATAAAAGGAAAAACTCTACTAGAATGTTAGAACAAAGTGAGTTAATTGTCATTGTTAATAAAAATAAGGGTAATCATTAAAAACATTAGGAGATTATTTTCACCTATCAAATGTCCTCTCTTTTGATACATCAATTTATCTTAACTTGCTCATGTAAATTATTCATTTCACATTCATAGGTCTCATCATGACTCATGAGTATGAATTTGACTTTCAACTCACTTTTGTCTACATTCCTAATATCTCCCTTGAGCCTAACACACCTGGCAATCATGTCCGTGGATTTAATAATCTCGAAACTCGTTGCTTTCATGAAGGACGTGTTGTTGACTCACCTCTACTATACCAAGAAGGGATCAATACCTCATTCCGAACCATAGGACTAGAAGGCCTTCTCGGAATTAACGAGAAAATTTGTCCAAGGTTTGTTTTGGAATTCTTCCGTCAAGTTGAATTTGTACGTAACGAGGACCGATCTCTATCACTATGGTTTTGGATCAAAAACCAAAAGTTTGTTTTAACTCTTGGGCAATTTGCTCACATTCTTCGAATTCCAAATCATGGACAATGTGCCTTCACTGAAGATTGGTCTCTCGATTCTCTCTTCAACTACCATGAAGAAAACAGTCCATATTGTTCACACATACCTTCCCCTCAAGAATTAACTCGCATTTTATGCACTCCTCAATCCAATTACTCAAATCCAAACATAATTAATCTATACACGTGATATCCGAGATGATCTTAAACCTCTCACAGTCATTCTACGTGAAAATGTTTGGAGTCTTAGGGGAGATCGAGAGATTCTTCCCGCTTGTTGTGCTCACATAATGTATTGTCTCCTAACCCAAAAACCATACAATCTCGCCTATTTCTTCGCAAGGCCAATTGTAAACCTTCAAGGCAACAAGAACAAACTAATTCCATATGGAATGTTCCTAACACGCCTTTATCATCATATCATGTACTTTCATCCTCAATTTCAAAGTCCTTTATATGTACTTGTGAACAAAATGATGGAACCTTTGAACACATCTCACATCTGTTAGATATTGGATTTCACATACACATCAAACCATAACACAAAGTGGGCGATAAGTGGAATTCTAGAGAGAAAGTTAGAGGTTTAGGGAACTTAGTGAGAGAAAGTGAAAGATATTATTATGAGCTCCAACTCTCTACCTTGGGAGGTAGAGAGTATTTATAGTCTTACATAAACGCCACACAACGGGTCATGGATCGTGCATACAGCTGGTAAAGACCCGTCCGTCCTCCACGGTGTTACTAAACTAAATACTACTTAACATAAAATAACTACGACTACGAGCTTTCTAACGATTACATATACTTGAGGTGACCGACTCTTTAATACCGGAATTTCTAATTCCTAACAATCTCCCCAAGGAGGTCACCTCAAACATATACTAAAATTACATTGAATACAAACAGATATTACATTAACAATTGTTCTTGTATTCTTGATGTAGTACTTTGTTCAAGCTCGTAGTCATTGATTCCACTCATTGCATGTTTGGTTAATCCAAGTGGAGGTCTTTACCGATCCACGTGATAATAACATTATGCCGCCTTTTGAGATCATCACCAACAAAAATCTCGAGACATCCATTGTGGTGTTGGTATTATGTGATGTTGTGACTTTCGGACCGACATGCTCACATTCGGATCATGATATCTTCTCATCGAGTAGCGGAAGCTTTCGCTGATTCATGATATTGGCGCAGCGTAGCGTAAGCATGGGGTGAAAATATCGAGTCATTGATGCACTAATCATGATTTCTCAAGAGATGAATGTGTAGAGTGAGCATGCGGCTATGGAATGACCGCTTCATTCGATCGATCACCGCAACGCCGGGTGTACCGCATACAACAGCTAGCAATAAAGTGCACGAAAGTGTCTTTGATCACTTTCGTTGAATTGAGGTACACGCCCACGGTTCCTCGCTGATCAAGACAAGTATCGCTCGTGATCGTATAATTCAAGAATTTCCTTGACAGGGTTTCGCAATGCTCAAGTCGTTCTCAAACCGAACGCCTCAAAGAAGACAACACGGAGTGAGTGAACCAAATAATTTAAGTCCACCGATTGATGAAAAGAGATTTGAAAACAATCGTGTATTGCTCAATAGAAATTGTTTTGCAATACAACGAAGGTTTTAATGAACATCAATTATCAATCATAAAACACCTTTTGATTTGAAATATCCGTACACGGTCGATTTGCTAAAGAAAAGAGTTTTTAAGCACAAAGACCGGTTTTTCAAAGGTATCCGTCAATCCATAACTCGAACCAGATTGATTCAAAAGATTGAATCGCCCATCGTTTCTGCTCGCTTGTCACATGGTTGATCTATATAATAGATCTCACATGCCACCCACCGTGAGCTTGTTTGATGTTGGCTCCGTAAGGCTTTCCATCTTCATTGTGAGTATGTTTGCATATCACTCGATGTTCCGCAATACCACAAGGATAATGCGAGGACTCAAGATATAATCTCTTTCCACATTGTGTGAAACAGAGAGTCTTCATTGAAAGTGTCCTAATGAGATTTATAGATGATCTCGTGGCTCTAGACTCAATATGTGCATATTTGGTTCTGTGTCGGAGACTAGGGAGAGGTCTCCTTCTTCAATATCAACAATCTCTAAGAGAAAGTCGATAGATAATGTTGGTTCCCGTGAGAATGAAACAAGTCCTTTTAAGAGGAACTTGAGTGGTTTGAAAGTTGAGGTGCAGAGCGCCACCGGGTCCATGACGCCTTGTCTTCAATACCAATGTTACCATCAAGAGCATATGAATTGTACCCGTTTTCGCCCTAAGGTTGAATAAATGGAGGCTATTTGTTTTCACCCTTTTCTCATTCAATTCTTTTAATTCTTCAACCCTTCAAGCTTACCGAGACTTCATAGCTAGAACCTTGTTGGGTTTATTCCAAGACTAGCTCGGCCTCATCCGCACTCTTCCCATATCTCATTTTTCTCCTTTATCATCATACCTAAGAACTCTACACTAACTAGTGGATAGTCCCCGGGTAGATCCTTCCGGCTCGCGGATCATGGGAACACATACCTAACCTTATCATCCTTATATCACCGCATATAAAGTAAAGTTGGTCGGTCTATTTGGTATTGTTCATCCGCCATTTGAACCAATTGAAAACCATTTGAAAATCAATCCGGATACTTGTGATATAATATCAAAGCATTTTGTACCGAATTGTTTTTGATATTTTTAGAACGAGAACTCCCTCAACATGTGCATCAAATATTTGAAATCGCTTTTGCACATGGAGGCAAGAGAAAGAATTAACTTTTTGATTACCATTTTCTAAAAGATATCAACATCACTTCCTAATCAAGACAAGTAGATAAAGCATTTTGGGAAGGATGAGATTTTCATAATTTTGCTCCCCTCAATATGTGCCTCGAGATTTGAAAAGAGTTTTGCACATACTAGAGGAACCCGCACATTGAGATAAGTGATCACGCTTTCAAATCATAGGTTTAAGATAGATGCTCCCCTCAACATGTGCATAGAAAATTTGAAATCGTTTGTCACATGTGGGAAGGATAGCATGTACATCCTTATAAAACCATTTACCAATTATCGCTTAAACCAATTTAAATCACACATTCTCCCCCGATCACAATTATCAAATCATTTGAGATTTGTGATCTCTTATAGATTTAAATTGATTTTGAAAGCTTTTAAGGAGAATTGTGACTTGATTATGAAAGCGATTTAACTGATAAGGATCGGATTTTAAGACTTTAAACTCCATTGATAAAACATGCATGTATATCTTTTGAAAACAATTTAATGCCAAATAACTTTTTAATTTAATTGAAATCATTCTCCCCCTCAATCAATGACATAGGTTGTTGATTGAGAGATTGATATTTTGACAAATAAGTCCAGATGATTATCAAAAATAGAGTCCGAGTTATTTTTCAAAACAATTAGTTTTCATCAGATAAATGTTTATAGAATCAGAGCATGGAATTTTGAAAACATGATAAAGTATGGCTCGTTCTTTCTTTAAAAAGCGGGTTATCGCTCGAGATGACAATAAGCCATTGTTTCTCTTTCTCCCAAAATATATTTATATATATATATATATATATATATATATATATATATATATATATATATATATATATATATATTTTTAAAATTCAACAACATCTAAAGTCCCGTGTCATTCTTTGAATGACAAAGACAAAGACCGTAGATATTGTCGAACCGAGAAAAGCATAACAAATTGACAATTTTTTTAATTTTTTTACAATTTTTATGGATTTTGAAAGTTTTATATTTTTCTATTTGATTTTTGAGGGTTTTATAATTTTGTATTTTGTTTTCGAATAGATATATACAAGAGATAGATGAAGATAGACCTTTACTCCTCGCCTTCCTCCTCAAGACGCTTGAGTGTTTCGTTGAAGGCTTTTCAAGCCAAGTCGTGGAAGAATAAACTCAAAACGCTCTCTTGGAAGAGCTTTGGTGAAGATGTCTCGCTAACCGATATTCGCACCTCACAAAATAGAGTTCCACCACACCTTTTTCCACTTGTTCCCGATGAAATGATGTCGAATGTCGATATGCTTTGCTCTTGAGTGTTGAACGTTGTTGCATGAGAGAGCAATAGCACTTTTATTATCACAAGACAGGGATTTTGTTGAATTCAAAGCCATAGTCGATAATCGAGATCTCATCCATAAGATTTGAGCACAACAAGATGACATGGCTATGTATTCACCTCAGAGGAAATAGAAGTACTCATTTGCTTCTTTGAAGACCACTCACAAGCTTATCACCCAAAACCGAGCACCTCCGCACGTATTTCGACGAGTATCTTGACAACCTGCATGATCAAGATCGCATAGGTCGTTAGTGACATACCGGTGTCCTTCGGTACCAAAGTCCCATATTGATGGTTCCTTGAGATACCGAAGACCCGCTTAACCGCTTCAAGGTGCTTTTAGTAGGCTTAGCCCGGTATCTAGCACACATGCAAACAAATAACAAGATGTCTCGGTCTACTAGCAAGTGAGGTACATCGTGATCCAATCATACTACGATATTTCGCTTGGTCAATCATGATCCCCGAGTGGTCCTCATCTAGTTTGGTTCGATCAATCATGGAGTGTCAACAGGTCACTTGAATCAAATCCAAATTTCTTTAAGATCTCATTTGCATATTTAGATTGATTTATGAAAATGCCTCCGGACTTTGTGAAATTTGTAATCCCAAGAAAATGACATTTGTCCCATCATTGACATTTGAAATTTTGAACTCATTTCATTTGAAAACGGTCACACTCCATTGGGGTCGGTCGAGGCAAAGATGATATCATCAACATAAATTTGAACATGAATTAAATGTTTGCACGACTTCTCGTGAACAATGTTGGATCAATCGCTCCTTTGCTAAATCCGTAGATAGAAGGAACTTTGATAACAGATCATACCATGCCCTGGAGCTTGCTTTAAACCGTAAAGAGCCTTCTTCAAACGATAAACGTGAGTAGGATGCTCTTGATTCACAAATCCTTCCGGTTGGTCGACGAGACCACTTCTTTAAGATCTCCGCTCGTAAATGCCGCCTTAACATCCATCCGATAGACTACCATGTTCTTACTAGCAAGATTAGCCAAAAGATTCGATTGCCTCGATTCGAGCAACCGGAGCAAAAGATTCTTCAAAGTCAATACCTCCTCTTGACGGTATCCTTTAGCAACTAATCGAGCCTTGTTCTTCAACACATCACCATGCTCATCAAGTTTCACTTTGAAGATCCATTTAAGAGCAATAATCATAGCACACTGGAGTCGGTACTAACTCCCATACATCAAGTCGATCAAACTCATGAATTTCATCTTGCATAGCATTGAACCAAATTGCCTTCATTCATGGCGCTTTAACATCTTTTGGTTCGATCTTTGAGAGTACGGAGTTAAAGAAGCACCATAAGGCATCGGTTGCAAGTTGTTTCCGTGTGGATACCGGACGAGAGGATTTCCAATGATGTTGTCTAATGGATGATCGTGAGTCCATTTTCTAAGGTGTTCATGTGGTAGTTGTTGAGGGACCAAGTAGCAGAGTCGATGTCTCCTCAAGAAGATGGTTCGATGAAGATTCAGAGCAAATATGTTTTCAAATGGAGCATCTTCGTGAGTAGCAAAGGGATTAACTTCATCATTGATGCCGTAAATGCCCATGATGTACATTTGAAGAATGATGATTTGTTGATGAGATCAAGGATCAGCAGCAGCGCTTCTTGACTTAATGATATTGAGACCAAGGATTGACTTCATTCACGTGAATATGAGCAACCTCTGTTGTAGAAATCGACACCTCATTAGTACTTGGATCATAAAGTTCATCAAACATAGGATCAAACAATTTCTTTAAATCATCTTCGATGGAGGTACATATGGAGTTTCTTGAGAAGAGTTTGGAACAAGGGATGAACCAATGGGACTGCTTTGAAGTGCGGGTCCCGAATCGAATTGTCCAGAGCCATTTGACCGGTCACCATCAAATGTAACGTGAATTGTTTCCATGATATTTCGGGTTCTTTTGTTGTAGATTCGTATCCCTTTTGTTTGGTGCATACCCTACAAAACTCCAATGTCTCGCTTTAGCTCTAAGTTTGCCTAAGTCTTGTCCTCATTAGTTGGATAACACAATGCACCAAACACACGAAGGAAAGAGAGATTAGGTTTTCATTGTGGACAAGTTCATATGGAGTTTTTCCATGAACAAGTGTGAATCGTGGAACGGTTTTGTGTAGTAGCATGCAGGGCAATAGCTTCACCCGTAGAAACATTGAACCTTTGAGTAAATCAAAGATAGTTCTAGCCGCTTCTACAAGAGTTCGATTTCGCCTTTCAACTACACCGCTCGCTTGAGGAGTTCGTGGAACACTTCTTTGATGGTCGATTCCAACGTTTTCATAAAATTCACTAAGTTGTTTGTTAACAAACTCGGCCCATTGTCTGCTCGATAATTCGACGGTTTTGTTAAGTCGAACTCGCAATGCTTGATGAGTTTGATGATGATATCGTGAGTTTCATCCTTTGTCCTTAAGAACTTGACCTGTGAATCTAGAGTAATCATCAACCACAACTAACACATATTTCTTCCCAAAGATATTCTCACCCTCATTGGTCCACATAAATCCATATGAATTGTATGAAGAACTTCGTGATGAGTTAGTAGGTTTGGGTTTATGGGCATACTTTTGCTTTTTCCCAATTGACATGTCGAACAAAGATGATCCTTTTCATACTTGAGTCTAGGTAAACCTACAACTAAGTCCTTTCGAGAGATCATTGATGGTGCCAAGTTCAAGTGATTGAGACGACGATGCCATAACCATGACTTTGTTTTAGAAGCCTTTGATAGCAAGCAAATTGGAGAAGACTTCATCATATCTTCAATAGAGATGGTGTATAGATTTGAACCACGTGAACCTCTTAAAAGTTCCTTACCATCAAGTTCTCTAACGAAGGTGTATGTTTTCTCAAGGCTACTTCTAGATCGTAATCGCAGAATTGACCAACAGAGAACAAGTTATGACCAAGACCTTCTACATAGTAAACCCGGAGATAACACTTTTGCCAACAACATAATCTCCATAACCCATAATAGCACCGAAATGATCATTCCCGAATCTAATCGTCTCCGATGAATTTGCTCACGGTTCATGAGCCGCGACCGTCGCCAATATATATGCTTGGAACAACTGAGTCCAGTACCACGTAATCGATTTGAACGATCCGCAGCTGAACATGCATAAGAATGGATAATCGATAATTGGGATCCCCATGCAAGAATGGGTTCCATTTGGTTAGTAACAATGGTTGGAACACCCACATCGTAAATAGAAGCATTCATATCGTAAATTAAGGCAATGGAATCATTATGAATAGATGTAGTACTAGTGTCTCAGATAGCCCTATTCAAAGTGTGCTCACTTCTTAAGGGAATAGTTCTACCAAGAGGCATCCATTTTCTAGGGGCATTGTCCGATTAGTCTTATGACCAACAGTATCCAATGATAGCCTATCTTACTAAATGTTCTTCCCGGTTTCCACTGCTTTCTAACTTTCTTTCGTTTTTGCCTTTTAGCCTTCTTAGCATGATATTTAGCATTAACAATATTAATCGGACAATTAACATCATTAGGCAAAACATTAACACCACATTCATGATTAGAAACAAGATTCAAGCAGACATCAATACAAGGTTTGCAAATAGTATCGAATTCAATTAATTACAAGACGCCTATGGCTAATACTAGAATCAACACGATTCGCTTTATTCGCTCAAACTTAAAGTTCCTAGGTAGGTCTTCTACTTTCTTCCAATGCACATTCTTAGCTTGAGGTCGTGTCCTTCCTTGTATTGTCTTGAGACTTTGACCGCTTGCTTTAATGTCACCGATTACTCCGTAGAGGAATGGGAACATTAGTTGGTTTTGCTACTATTTGCTTCTCCTGCTTAGATGTTCGGGATCCGAGCTACATGTAGGCACACCAAGGTTCACTTTTTAACACTAGAAGTGCTGGGATTTGAACACCTAGAGGGCACACTCGAGTTCACATTCTTAGCACTAATGATTTGAAATCGAACTACTTGAAGGCACATTAGGTTCACATTCATAACATTTGGCATTGAATGACTTGCATGCTTGGCACTAGGCATAGAACACGGTATCAAGGGATTGACTTGCTCACCTAAGGTTTTAGGGCATATTGTAATTAGGCATTCTAGAAGTTCTTGAGATCGTTTGGCATATAAGCATGCATGGCCAATTGCATTATCATCTGGTTTCTCTAACTTATCCTCTTCTACAATCTCACGGAGACATTCTAGGTCGTCCTTAAGGTATGAGAAATATGTTTGAATAGCAAGTTTGTTATTCCTAAGATGAGGAGGAACATATTTCATGCATAAAAGCATATTTATTACGTACATGTACCTTTGATACACCATTCTCCCATTGGTCATTGGCATCTTCCCTTTACCCGACTCTTTAGATTCTCAATTTCTTTTTGTAACGAGGCTACCGCTTCGTTATTTTTGTTACGAGTGACCTTTATAGATTCAAATAACTCATTGAAATGACGTTTAACCTTTTCATTTTCTTCAAGAAAACCTCATTTTCCTTTTGTAATGCATTTACTAAGTTTTGAAGATGAAAGTTTTGAGAATTCGAGAATCTAGAGGAGGAGGCATTTGGGAGCCAATCATATTGTTCGCTTGACCCTTTAATTGAGAGATTTGGGCTTTCAACTTTCGATCGTGTTGCAATGAGCTTGAATCTGCTCATCACGCTTGTTAATTTGAAAACCGCATCAAACTCGAGCATCCGAGGATGTCTTGATATTTGAAGTTTTGACATTTTCTTTAAGATGTTGATATTTTAGTTGTAAATTAAAATGCTCAACTTCTAGTTTAGAAAAATGTTTAACCAAATTGTCGTGATCATCCATTTCAATTTTCTCATTTAGTTCGTAATTAGTTTTTCAAGCTCAATGACACGATCATGAGAGACTTTCAAAGCAATGATAGTTCATGAAATCGAGAAGCATTAATAGAACAATTTGTAGCAAGTAGAACATATCTTGAGCAATACATTCAAGAATAAGAGTCTCATTTAATGTATGCAAGTTCTTCCTCTCAATCTCATTATATTTTAGTGCTCTCTCATAGTCACTAACCTCAACTATCATTGCATCAAATTCCTTTTCCATTCCCTTAATATCAAGATTCATCCCTTTTAAGACTCTCAAAGTGATCTTTTAGGAGTTTAAAGAAAGGCATGACCTCGCTTAAATAGCATTCTTTTGTTTGTTCAAACCCCTTTCCCTTCGCTATCCCAGTGGGTGTGATCCTTTTCTTAAGTTTTCTCAAAATCAACAAATAGTTGAAAAATAACATATTGACCGATTAAGGTCTTGCTTTTAGTAGCAATAGTTCTAGGAACTAGATGCATTGGTGTATTGGGAGGATACACAATGCTTTAGGCATTTTCCTAAGGGAGGGTTTGTTTCAACAATATTTTCCGCTTTCGCTTATCTAAGTCCATTTTCCGTAACACTTGTTCGGGAGTCAACAATGTTTGAGGCTTAAACATGTTCAAGGAGATCCAATTCTCCTTTTGTAGTCATGGGAGTGATAATTACTTTCTTCTCTTTGCATTTAGGATCCTTTAGTTTCTTATTCATCTTCTCCCTAGTGATTTCATCTAATTTCTTATCTTCCTCTCGCACTCAAAGCAACTAGGTTTTTGTCTAGGTTTAAGAATCTCATTGCCATCATAGATCACACTTTGAGTCGCTTTTGCTATCTTCCCGCACTCGTGGTTGGGTTTATCTATAATGGGAACACTATGCTTATCGCTAGAACTCTATGCTTAGTGATCATGTGAGCAATCAATGGTGTTCCTTGTATGTACAACTTGTTTTCAAGTTTGTTTTTCAAAGTTTTCGATTAGAAAATCTTTCAAGAGTTTTGATTCCTTTGCATTAAATTCTTGCTTAAGCATTTTCACATTTTCTTGAAGTTCTTGTTTTTGTTTAGCGCTTTAGAAAGCTTTTCTTGCAAGGAATTTAACTCTTGTTTTAATACTTCTTCTCTAAAATTACTTTTTCTAATGATTGTACGCACTTGGTCATCCATTTCCGCTCACGAGTGGTCAACTCAAATTTTGCACGTTGTTCATAAATAGCAACACGCTCTTTATAGGCATTTAGTTCGTAAACTACGTAATCATCGAGGCACATGCAAGTGAATTCATCAAAACATAATCATTATTGATCGCGAAGATGCATCACTTGGTACAACTTCACTTTCACTTTGTTTCACATATTGATCATATGGGACAACATTGATACTATCCATATTTTCAATATTTGATTCAAAAGTTTCAGCTGATTGTACTTTGTCATGCATCTTTGCACATCAAGATCATCGATAATTTTAATACCTCCGAGATGAGTTTGTCTTTGGATGGGCCACCTTGTGGTGAAGATGAGACCTTGGGAGAAACCATTGGAGAAATGCTAGCCATAAAATTGTGTGTGCAGAGGGTCCATCATCCACATCGAGTCGTATGCATCACAATCGCGACTTGAAAGGCATTCGATGATTGTGACCTATCTCCGAATTGGTCGCTCATCCACATCTCGCATCATAGGTCTTGGCATTGCCCTCAAGAAGAAACAACAACTCCTCTTCATCCAAAGCAAGACCATTATCCCGAGCTTGTACAAGCAAGATCTTATCTCTCAAGTAATCAAGATTCGAGGCGCTTTGGCGATGTGCGCTTCCTTGCAATGTGTCCTCACCTCCACAATTGTAACATTTGATTGGCTTTGCTTGACCCGATTTCCATTCCTTCCTCTATTCTCGATTTGCAAGATAACCTCTACCACCCACCTCTTGCTTGTTCAGATCGTCGTTCTTGAACTGGCTGTACTATAACCTTCCCATCTCTCGATAAAGGGCTTGATTATGTGGGTTGGAAGCGCTTCGAGATTGTTGTTGGTGTGTGAAGAGAGTTCATGTTTTGACTAATCGTAAGAGCTAGTTGATTAATGATGTTTCCATGTGTGCATCAAAGATCGCCTTGTTTGAACATAGGATCGTGAATGAGTTTGTGATTACCATTACCCATGGGTATGACTTGTGATGCTTTGGTTGTGATTCCGATGTTTGAGTAAAATGCGCTTGAATCATTTGATGAGCTTGTTTCACTGTTGGTTTTGAACCGATTAAGAATCATTTTTCAAACATAGCATGTCTCTCATTTTGGAGAAGAAAGGCATACAGCTGCTCATAGTTTGTATTCTTCAACTTTAGTGAGCTTCACGTATGACAAACTTGTGCCATTCTCGATTCATATTGTTCACAAACTTTGAGTTCAAATTGAATGTTCGGCATTGTCATCTTAATATTTCTCATGTCATTCACAAGTTTGTGGAACCTCACATAGTACTCATAGACACTCTCATCCGGTTTCATCTTGAAGTGCTCAAATTCATCATACAACCGTGATTCTCGATCTTCAACAGCTAGCTCGTAACCGTAGAGAAGCATCTTGACATTATCCCATACGCCTTTTGCCTCGGTGTTGTGATTGATAAGCTTGTAGATGTCCTTTGGTAGACCTTGCAAGATAATGTTAGAAGCTCGGATATCCGCATCGAATCTCTTTTCTCCTTATCATCAAGCTCATCATACATCTTTGGTCCGTCCATTCCGTAAATCGTAGTTCCATCTTCAAGAAGATCTAGTATATCTCTAGTAGTCTCAACTCGGTAAGGTCCTTCATCAATGGATTTGAGAATGTTAACCCCATTTTCTTTTCCAAGACAAGACAACTGATTCGTTGAGCCCAAGAGTCATAGTCGGCCTCACAAGCATGGGTGGACGAGTATCCGAGCCAAGAACTTGAACATCCTCTCGCAACAAAGGAGATGATAGTAGGAACGCTGGTAGACATGTTAACAGATTACACGGATTTTATAACTCTATGATTAAACCGGAAATAGATTCTTTCACGGATTTTACTAAATCAAGAGAAACCGTATTTAAAAAATCACCCAAGTCGCTAGACAATTATGCACCAAGTCGCTAACTACTAAGTCGCTATACTACCAAGTCGCTAAAGTCCCAAGTCGCTAAAACAACAAATAAGTCGCTAAATAGCAACTCGCTAAGTCTCTAGTCGCTAGCAAAATTTTGGCAAGAATTGCTAAGATCCAAGTCGCTAATGAGTCAAGTCGCTAAATAGCAACTCGCTATGTCGCTACCAAGTCGCTAACACCAAGTCGCTAACAACACACGCACAAGTCGCTAACTTCCACCAAGTCGCTACCCGTAGTGGAGAATCCACTACTTGTACTGTTTGTCGGCTTGTCTCACTAGACAAGTCGCTAAGCCTAACTCGCTACCTTCACAAACTGCAACTCGCTACCAAAATGTAAAGCAAGTCGCTAGCAAGAAAAGCAATACGTAGGTCAAGTCGCTAGCAAGAAAACTTCACAAACATCACTTTTCAATCCAAAAACAACCCAACCAAGATGATTCAAGCTTACCAAATGAAAACCTAAACACTTGTGATGATTCTAAACACAAAAGTACTAACAAAATCCAAGCTTTAACACAAGAAATCAACCAAATGATGCACAAACCACTAAACTTTTTAAACTCAAAAACCACCTAAAAACCACTAGAAATCCAAAGATGTGCAAGATATGATCTAACCATGGCTCTTGATACCAATTGTAAGATATTGGATTTCACATACACATCAAACCATAACACAAAGTGGGCGATAAGTGGAATTCTAGAGAGAAAGTTAGAGGTTTAGGAACTTAGTGAGAGAAAGTGAAAGATATTATTATGAGCTCCAACTCTCTACCTTGGGAGGTAGAGAGTATTTATAGTCTTACATAAAACGCCACACAACGGGTCGTGGATCGTGCATACAATGGGTAAAGACCCGTCTGTCCTCCACGGTGTTACTTAACTAAATACTACTTAGCTTGAAATAACTACGACTACGAGCTTAACGATTACATATACTTGAGGTGACCGACTCTTTAATACCGGAATTTCTAATTCCTAACATTGTTCAACCGAATCATCACCTATTAAAACCACTAATGCTAGGATTCCCTCTCAACAAACTCAACCAATCAAACCAATCCCCAAAAGGATTGTTCCTACAAAACTACCCTTGCCAAACACTACTATACCTCCAAAACCAAACACCCCTATTTCCACTAAACCATCACCCTTAGTGCCTAGACCATATCATTCACCACTCCACTTTCATCTCCACATCTGTACAATTTAGAGGACTTGCCTTCTAGGCCATCTCATCCTTTACCATTGCCAACATTCTCCTCAATAGAGATAATAGCGCAACAACAAAACCATGGTTTTGAAACAACACTAGCACCGGTATCCTTTTCTCCATCACCCTCAAATAGTCCATTTTGGATTATGAGGAACCAACAACCGGATCACATGAAGTAGACACCTCTCTACCACCACAAGCATCCTTGGTTGAACCACCTCCAAATGTGCCTCCACAAATCCCTCCTTATTTTGTGGATTCTCAACCTTCCACCTCAAACCACTCCATTTCTACAGTCACCATTTCCAAGCTATGACAAAGATTGTTATCATTGTCAACATGTTGAAGGCTTAGTACATGAAATATGTAACGAGCTACATTTCATGTTTTATCACCTCCTCGAACGTTTTAATGAGGTCAACAAACCTAAAAATTCTTGAGCTTAAGGATTCAAGTGGTGTTCTAGTCTTAAGCTTAACTTAGATTGATTAGGAATCATACTTCATGTCTAGATCATTCTCTTAGTTTTAGAGTTATGTACATCATTTCTCTCGTTTTTATTGAATGATATTACATGTTGTATGCTATGTGGTCTTGATAATATGATTGGTACCTTAATACATAACTATTGTTGATGTTAACACCATATTTTACATCTACATTGCTGTCATAAGAATGCAGGCAAACGGATCCCTGACTTTTGCCTACACGGATCCCTCTCAAGGAGGAACCGTGGGATCCGTGCAACAGAAGACCTTTTTATTACTAATTTGAGTCTCATTTGTAGGAAATTATGCATCATATACTTGTTCTCTAACTTTTGTTTTGTAGATTTTCAATATACACATGAAGACTTTGACACCTTAGCTAGGGGGAGCTTCTTGTCAAAGCAAAACATTACAAAAACGCTTGCAATACTTTCACATAGGATTAAATTACTACTTGAAGTCCTCCTCACAAAGGAGCACTCATCAAGGGGGAGCATGTTCGTCAAAAAGACAAAACCATTTGCAAACAAAATTGCAAAACACTCGCTTAGTCTTTCTAATTACTTGACGCCCTCAACAAAGGGAAGCACCCGTCAGGGGGGAGCTAAGAAGAGAATTCTTCTCTTCTCGTACTCTCTACTTTTTTTTCATTTAATTACTTTATACAGGTTTTTCTTAAAAACAATGTGTTAGTTTCTTTTCGACGCTCTTTATATTTCGACAAAAAGGGGGAGAAGAGAGTAAAAACTCTAATTCAAACTTTTACGAATTTTAGTTTTTCTTTAAAATAATCTTATGTTTTGTCATCAACAAAAAGGGGGAGATCGTTAATACAAATAAGCCGTAAAAACGTTTATTTATATTTTACGATCTTCTAGTGTTTTGTCGATAACAAACGTAAAATCATTTTAACGAATTAAATAAAATACGTAAATAGTTTGAGCCAATAGTTTACTAACACACTTACATTTTCATATAAAACACTAAACAAGTAATATTGTTTACAACTTATAGAAATGCATATGTATAACAACTAGTGTTTACATAATATGAATATGTACTTATATATACTTAGTATATATTGTAATGGGTAAAAATCTAAGTACTTGACCCATTGACTAGATACATTGAATGTAGTTGGCTAAAACCCAAAGTCCATGACCCATACCCATGGAGCTTGATCCATAACCCATGACCCATTGCATGACATCATGCATGAAGTCATGTTGGGTATTAGCCATGACCCATGGACCTAAACCATGACCCATAATCCAATGTCTAGATACATTGTATCTATTTAGGTACCTATGACCTAAAGTTCATAACCCATGACCCATGATCCATGACCCATAACCCAAATAGTGAGGAGCGTCCACAAATCCCTAGGATTACACTAGAAGGATCCATCAAGTAAGGGATCCGTGGGATCCGGGGAACAATAGAGGTTTTTGTCTATAAATAGTGAGTCATTTCTTCATTGTAACTCACCCCTTTTACACATACTTTCTCTTAGTATTGTAAACTCTCAAACCTCAGATCCAAAGGATCTTTCTATGTAGTTTTGTGTTTATGTGATTCTCTAGGTTCCTCTTAAAGGCGAGATCACCACCTCTTGAAGTCGAGCAAGCTCAAGTCCATGGGTTGCCAAGCTTCATCATCATCAAGACTACTAAAGTTATCTTGTTGATAGTTCTTTCCTCCCTCATTAGAAGTGTTGTGTTGAAGGCATAAGTGAAAGATGTCAAACAGGTCAAGTCGAAGGCATTAGTGAAAGGTGCCAAAAGGTTCGTGTCGAAGGCATTAGTGAAAGATGGCAAAGGTCCGTGTCGAAGGCATTAGTGGAAGGTGTCAAAGGTTCGTGTCGAAGGCATTAGTGAAGGGTGTCGAAGGGTCGTGTCAAAGCATTAGTGAAGGGTGCCGAAGGGTCGTGTCAAAGGCATTAGTGAAAGGTGCCTAAGGTGTACATTCGATATGGTGCATCGATGTACAAGATAGATTAGTTTGGGTTAAAGGATAGTGAGATCCTTATGATGTTATTATAAGGAGTATGTCTCCTTTGGGATAGGTGTTGTGTAGTGTTGGGTAGTAGTTCCTCCTTTGTAATGGAACTCGGTATCTAGTCTTGTACCGGATAAAGTGTAGGCGACGTTGTGATAGGTTTGGTTCTACCTCGTGGGAAAACCGGTGTCTAGCCTTGTACCGGATAAAAAGTAGGCGACGTTGTGAAGGCTTCTCTGCCACAATGAGCTTGTGTTGTGTATTGCTTACGAACTCTCGAGTAGGTGACTCGGGGAGTGGAGTAGGGCAAGGAAGGTGTCCTTGTAGCCGAACCACTATAAATACTTGCGTCGTGGTTTTGTATTTCTTACTCTTTATCTTTGCATTACTTATTTATATGCTTATCTATTAACATCCAACACACACATCAAATAGATTGACATAAGTCGATCTAAATAGTTTAAAACGAAGTTTTAATCGGTAAAACTATTCAACCCCCCCCCCCTTCTAGTTTTCCACAGTTTCAACATTTAAGCATTAGCATTTTATCACTTTTTGATTAATTACATATCAATCTGCATTATTAGCCTTCTAAAATTAAAATGTATTTCAACATTTTAGATCAAACATGTTTAGTTACTTTAACAAAACATTACATAAGTATTTACTTATATATCATGTAAATTCTAAAAATGGAAAACTACATATTACATCATGGCTTGCATCATCTTAGAAATCTTTAGAAGATTTCATGAAATATTTTGTTTAGATATTCACTCAACATATCTTGCATAATCTTGGAGAGATTTTGGAAGATCCTTGAAAGAATTTTTGTAATATTTCTGTCACACTGGCAGAACCAAAAAATATAAAGGGCGGAACCCTTTTTTTGGTTCCGTCCAGTCCGTGCTCGTCTGATCATTTAGCCTATAAATAGCAAGCCAACCCAAGTTGTTTTCTCATCCCTCATAAGCATAAAACACATACATTCTCTCATTCTATTACATCTAACTCAGTTTCATTTTATTTTAGTGATCATCTTTTGTAGCAAAGAAGATCAAGGCATAATCAAGCTTCAACAAATAGTTGGAAGTCTTGTTTGTTTCGTTGTTGTGTGAATCATTATTGTTCATACTTCATTGTTGTACCAAACCATCTTAAACCTCTGAGTGTGATTGGTTAGTATTTTAGTCCTTAAAATACATAGTGTGTTGGCAGTGGTTGTACCCTTGTAAAAGAACTCGCCATCTAACTTTGTGTCAGAAATATTGTGTAAGCAACGTGTAAAGGTTTTCTCCGTTGGTTAAAGGAGCTTGTTGATTAGTGAAGATAACTCTCGAGTTGGAGACTCGGGGAGTGGAGTAGGGCAAGGAAAAAAAGTCCTTGTAGATCGAACCACTATAAACAACCTTGCCGTGGTTTGATTGTTTCTTTCCTTACTTACATATTATTTATTGCTTGCATATTATTCATTTTTTACTATCTATATTGATTGATCTCACAATAAGTTTTCAAAACAATTAAAATTTTAACTGTCAAATTATTCAACCCCCCCCCCCCCTTCTAGTTTTTCACAATTGGTACCAGAGCCTCGTTGCTCAAGGTTTTCTAAAATATATTGTACTTTATAAAATTGAAACGATCCATAGATTCCAAAAACTTTAAAGAAGGGCAATCTATGCAAAGACCACCACTCTTTGAACCCCATGGATTTATCTATTAGAAAAAACGTTCTGAAGCATATGTGAAATCAAAAGATATAGATCTTTGGTATGTTATCATCAAAGGTGATTATAGTCCTACAACAAAAGATATTTCAAATGATGAACAAAAAATATTAATAGGTAAAAACAATGAAGCTAAAATGATGTTTTATAATGCTTTGCCTAAAAAGGAATATGAAAGAATTTTTATGTGTGAAACCGCTAAAGACATTTGGGAATCTTTAATAATTACACATCAAGGGAATTCACAAGTTAAGGATAACAAAATTGATCTTCTTGTTCAACAATATGAACAATTTGTTATCCCTGAAGAAGAAACCATTGATTGTGTATTTGCCCGTTTTAATACCATTATTACTTCTCTTAAAGCACTTGATGAATCTTTTCGTAGCAAGAACTTTGTCAGGAAATTTCCTAGAGCACTCCATCCGAAATGGAAAGCAAAAGTAACGGCTATTGAAGAATCAAAAGATCTCTCAATAATGTCACTTGATGAACTAATTGGAAATCTCAAAGTCCATGAAATGGTGATGGAGAAAGATTCAGAAATCATCAAAGGCAAAAGAGAAAAAGTCAAATCCGTTGCTTTAGAGCGAAATCAAGTGATGATGAAGAGTCTTGCTCGGATAGTGAAGATGAGGAGTATGCCATGGCCGTAAGAGATTTCAAAAAGTTCTTTAGAATAAGAGGAAGGTTTGTAAGGCAACCCCGAGATGACAAGACGTCATTCCGAAAAGACCATGATGACAAGAAAGGAAAAGGTGAAAGGAAGTGCTTTAGATGTGGAGATACAAGTCATCTAATAGGAGATTGTCCCAAGCCACCTAAAAGCAAAACTCAACGAGCCTTTGTAAGTGGTGTTTGGAGTGAAAGTGATAATGATGACGAAGAACCAAGTAAGGAGGAGATCGCTCTCATGGCACATGAATCAAACGAGGTACATTCCGACTCATCTTACTCCTCTATTGATGATGACACTTTGCAAAAACAATATAATCAATTATGTGAACTTAGCTTAAAAATATAACTAAAAACAAGTTTTTAAAAACCAAAAAGGAATATTTAGAAAATAAAGTTTATGAGTCAAAAGAAAAGGCAAAACGCTTAGAAAAGAGCAAGGCTAATGACGATGGTTGTAAATCATGTCCAGAGCTTGGTCTCGAAATAGAAAAGCTAAAACTCATACATGAAGCTCTTATCGAACATAACTCTAAATTTAAGAGATTTGACAAAAACATTTCTTGTGTGGATAAAATAGTAAGAATTCAAAAGGTACTAGGGAATAGAAGTGGATTAGGCTTTAATGAAGTAGTAATTCCAAGTAGTCAAACCAAAATGGCCGAAAAAGACAAACAGACTGTCCCAACCAAAACAGTAAACCACGGACCAGACGGAACCAAAATTTTGGTTTCGTCCGTTGAACCAAAGGGTTCCGTGGTTACTGCAGTGGGACAAAAAGTTTGCGAAACCGACCGTAGTAAATTTGTCAAAGTTACTAAGAAATCTAAAGATGTTATTAAACAAAAACATTTTGTTACAATAGGAGTAGGACTTGCTAAAAATGAATTTAGATCTAAAACCACTCAACAAAGGCCTAAAGCACCTATTAACAAACGCCCCTTTCCCAAGAGCAACTACAACACACAACCCAACTATCAACATACCATTTGGAATCAAAACTTCCCTAGACCATATCAAACCCTAATTACATGGCATGGAATCCATATCCATCGTTTCCATACATGAACCAAGTAAACTGTATGTTTAACCCAAACGGACCCATGAGATATTGGGGACCAAACGCTTGAGTTGTATGTTTCATAAGTATGATTGAAAGTCGGCTTGGAGCCTGATGAATGGATAAAAAATAGCGGATGCTGAAGACACATGACGGGAAACAAAATCCTCTTCTCAACATACCAAGAGTACAACGGAGGTAATGTCATTTTTGGTAGCAATCTCAAAAGCAAAATCATTAGCAAAGGTACGATTGCTCATGACTCTCTAACTATTGAAAATGTTGCTCATGTTGATAGACTAGGATTTAACTTGCTTAGTATTAGTCAACTATGTGATAAAAAGTATAAAGTCCTCTTTGAGAAAAATGGTAGCAAAATCTTAAAAGACGGTATCACCATAGCAAAAGGAGTTAGGAAAAATAACATATACGTCATGAAAATAGATAGAAAATCTAGAGATAAACTTTGCTTGACAACCTTAGATGATATCTCTACTCTTTGGCATAGACGTCTAGGTCACGCTAATATAAGACTCATTCAAACCTTGTCCTCAAAAGAGCTAATTAGAAACTTACCCAAGTTGAAATATGATCAACACTTTTGTGATGCTTGCAAAATTGGGAAACAAGTTCATAGTAGCCATAAGGCTAAAAACATGGTATCCACATCTAGGTGTCTAGAACTTTTTCATATAGATTTGTTCGGTCCATCCGCTATAAAAAGTTATGGAGGCAACTTCTACACTTTGGTCATAGTAGATGATTACTCAAGGTATACTTGGACAAAGTTTTTGAAAACCAAAAATGAAGCTTTTGATCAATTTGAAATACTTAGTAAGAAAATTTAAAATCAACTAGGTGTTAGCATTGTGTCGATCCGAACGGATCATGGTCGTGAATTCGATAATGAAACACAATTTGGAAACTTTTGTGATACTAATGGTATAACACACAACTTTTCTGCTCCTCGAACACCCAAATCTAATGGTGTAGTAGAACATAAGAATCGGACTCTTCAAGAAATGAGTAGAAAAATGCTTAATGAACAAAACATAACCCAAAAGTTTTGGTGTAACGCCGTTGACACATCTACTTACATCTTAAATAGAGTCTTAATACGTTCGTTTTTTAACAAAACGCCTTATGAAATTTATAAAGGCAAGAAACCTACTTTAGGATACTTTAGAGTATTTGGATGTAAATGTTTTATTTTAAATACCAAAGATTATCTCACCAAATTTGACCAAAAGTCTTATGAAGGTGTGTTTCTTGATTACTCACAAACTAACAAAGCATATATCATTTTAAACAAAGAAACAATGAGAGTTGAGGAATCGTTAAACATAACATTTGACGAAAGTCCACCTCCCTCTAAGACATACCTTTGGTAGATGATGACTTAGTTGAAAGTCAACTTATTGAAAATCAAGAAAACAATGATAATAACAAGGAAGATGAACCATTAAATAAAGATATTGTAAATATCAAAGAATCCAAAAGCCGTCTCTTAGAAAAAGTCATATGACAATTAAATCAAAGAACATTAAGATCACAAGCTCAAAATCAAAGTAATTACTTCTGTTTTGTGTCATCAATTGAACCGAAAAACATAAACGACTCAATAAAAGATGTATCTTGGGTAATTGCTATGCAAGAGGAGCTAAACCAATTTATTAGAAATGATGTATGGACATTAGTTCCAAAACCTAAAAATCATACTATAATTGGAACAAAATGGGGTTTTCAAAATAAAATGGACGAAAACGGTGTAGTGTCTAGAAACAAAGCTAGGCTCGTAGCACAAGGCTATAATCAACAAGAAGGTATTGATTACGATGAAACTTATGCACCGGCAGCTAAGCTCGAGTCTATTAGAATCTTACTTGCATATGCATGTGCACACGATTTCAAACTTTTTCAAATAGATGTTAAAAGTGCATTTTTGAATGGTTTCACAAATGAAGAAGTATATGTTGCACAACCTCCCGGATTTACCCATTTTGAAAAGCCAAATCATGTTTTCAAACCTTAAAAGGCATTATACGGACTTAAGCAAGCACTAAAAGCTTAGTATGATCGACTTAAGACCTTTTTAGTTGAACATAAGTACACCATGGGATTAGTAGATAATACCCTCTTTACTAAGAAAAAGGACTCACATATTATCATAGTTCAAATATACGTAGATGACATCATATTCGGATCAAATTGTCAAGAGCTATGTGATGATTTCTCTAAAATCATGCACGACGAGTTTGAGATAAGTATGATGGGCGAATTAAACTTCGTCTTAGGACTTCAAATTAAACAACTAGAAGATGGTATATTCTTTAACCAATCTAAATACATAAAGGATATGCTTAAGAAGTTTGGTCTTGAAGACTCGAAACCCATTAAAACACCTATGTCCTCGGAAACTAAACTCACTAAGGGTAGGTGAATCCGTAGACAACACTAAATATAGAGGAATGATTGGTAGCCTACTTTATCTCATGGCTAGTAGACCCGACATTATGTTTAGTGTTTTTCTATGTGTTCGCTTTCAAGAAGATCCTAAAACATCACACCTAGAAGCCATAAAACGAATATTTAGATACATTAAAGGTACTACATGTTTAGGATTATGGTATCCCAAAGGAACGGGTGTAGAAACCATAGTGTATTCCGACTCGGACCATGCCGGAGACTATGTCTGTAATACCTGAATTTCTAAAATTCACAAAAAGACCAAAATACCCCTACAATCAAAAGTATGAATAATTAATTCATAAGAATACCAAATAAGCTATGTAAATTCAGAAAATTTTAAGAAATAAACCACATGATCTAAATAAAATATTAAACACTTTGAAAAAGGCAATTTTATAGTTTATAACTTTATAAAATTGCTTTTGTATTTTATAATTAATGAATATATTTAGATAGTTTTATAAAAGAATTTAATTAATAAAAGCCCAATATAAATTTATATTGTTAAAAGTCCATTTATTTTAAGTCCAATACATTATAAAGCCCACAAGAAAAATCATAAATTCTATATATATACCATATACGGTTTATTAAAAACCCTAACTAGCGATTTACCCAAACCGACTCCCAAAACCCTAAATAATTCGACTTCCAGTTTCCAGAGCTTAAGGCCATTTTTCTTGGATAAGTTTGAAGGTAAAGAAGGTGGGAAAAATAGTATTCGAAGTCCTAAGTTGCTGTTTTGATCGTGGTGAGTTTTGGATCGATTAGGGTTTCATGAGGGTAGTTTTTGTGTTCTCTTGTTCTAACGACCAAAGCTCATCAAGGGTAAGTTCCTAATGTTATTTTCAGTCCTATAAGTCATATGGAACACACAAAATTAGCCATGCAAGTTTAATAAGTCGTATGGAATTAATTGAACTAAAACCCTAGAAAGCGTATAAAAATAACGAATGGGCGATAATAATTTTTAAGACCATGAATTGATTTTTCCAAAGCTATTGCATGTTATAAGACCTGAATAAAATACATGTTTGTGAATTGAAGCTTGTGTGAATTGTTTGGGGTTTTATTACTAGATCGCGTATGAAAAAGGAAAGTATTTAAAAGGGACGATTAGGGTTTATAAAGAACTAGGGTTTTCTTGTTATCATTAAGGGTCATAAATGAAGTATTAATGATGAGCTAATGATGGGTTACACCTAGGTTTAGGGCTTGTACTTAAATTGTACATTATTCGGTTTTGCATAAAAAGGTTTGGGTTGGTTTTGTAAATATTGAAACTTAAAGGTTATTTTGTGAACAGTAAAACAAAGGTACAAAACGATAAAAATAAGTATGGGGTTAAACGTGTAATTTTGGATATTTAGAGGGCCATTCAATTGTTATTTAACTTAAAGGGTATGTTTTGTAAATTCTAAAACCTTTGGGCTAAAAGTGTAAAATCCGATAAAATAAGGTTAGGTCATATACTTAAAGATGTTAAGGGTGTAATATGTAATTCGAGTAATTATGGGTCAACATGTGTAAATGAATTAAGTAAGGACATGCATGAGTTTGAGGTAACTTTGGTTTGTTTCCATATACGCTCGGGTCAAGTGGAAATCATTAAAAGGAGTAACATGTTAATAAAATGTGTATTACGTGATATTAAAGTATGGAAAACCCTAGAACATAAATAGGAAGTTGATTAGGTTAAAAGCTAAGTGTGTAATTTCGTTATTTCATGTAAGTTATAGATTATGTAAACTATTTTGGAAGAGAGTCTTAAAATCCGCCTTTGACGCTTGCAAACCCTATACTATGAATGATGATCATATAAGTTCTCAAATAAGATAATTATCATATTAAACCCTTAAGTTTACCGTTTGTCATTTGCAACCCATAAGTTTGGCTAATTAATAATTGAAACCCTAAAACATTGTAATTCCGTCCGTCACTAAAAATGAGAATATTCGACAACTCTAAAAGTATTAATGAGATTAATCCGTTATACTAATAAGTATTAAATAAATCATAATCCGTGTAGATTCGTTGGAGGAGACGCGACGTTACATCTTCGTATTCGTTCATTCGTTGCTTTTCTCTCATTTGCTTTAAGGTACGGATATTCTGTCTTACTTTAAGACATTTGTGATATCGTACAGATATTCTGACCTTTTCAGTAAAGGTCCCTCATGTTTTCCTCCTTTGCCATTCCTATTATGTTTATTAGGATTCCCAATGCCATTGCTATGAACCTTTTCTGAATATTTGATCTGTTGCTTATATGAACTGATGTTCTAGTGAACTATGCAATATCTGATGTGAACTTATGTTAGGAAGACCTTGATATATACAATTGTTGAACCCTGCTATATTGGATTATGAACTTATGATTTTGAACCTCGGTTATGAACTTATGATTATGAATATATGATATGCCACTATGATATGAACTTATGATTTCGACTATCCAATATGAACCTTATGATATGAACTATCCGATATGATTACGCGACCTTGTGTGTGACTATGATCCGTGCTATATCCGAAAACTGTTTGACTTAAGTTGGTTGATAATAACCAAATATTTAACTAGTCATGGGGTTCCATGTCCGTGATCGTTGATGCACCTCGATATGACTCTAGGCGATGAGTGATGTTCGCCACGCCTCGGATGGTGAAGCATATTTGTGAATATGTAGGAAGGGCGATGGATGCATCCTAGATCCGATCCGTTATTCGATATGTTATCCGGTGAATGATGTCGTGTACACGCTGCCTTCACAAAATCGGGAGCTAGCTACTCCATTTATTTTCTCAAGTTACTTTTGAAGAAGAAAGATATTTCGATATGATATGTTAGTGAATGTGCTTATGACGTATTTGTTTAAGTGATTATTAGTTGCCATGCTAGGATAAGACTAATACGTTGAAATATGATTCGTATATCCGATATTATGATTTGTTATTGTTACGTGAATGTGTTGATCTCGAGATTAATGTGCTAGTGTATAATTGAGTATTTTAAAGGTTAATTATCTCGTCCGCATATGCGACCGCCATGTTTATACTCGCTAAGGTTAGGATAGAGAACCGGTTTTGCTATATTGTCTCGCCATGACTTGTCTCGATTATTCACGCTATGCTATGGCATCAAGAGTATTAAATGTTGATTAATTTATTTGTAGGAATGCCATGTTTATTTACTAGGAAGTGTTTCCGTTAGTTTTGAGACTTTCCGTTTGGCTTATACGTAATCTGTTATTTGATATGTTATGGGTTTGGTTGTTTCTGATGTGTTTGTGTTCGTGTCTTTTATGTGCTATGTAATGTCTAAACTGTTATGTGGTTGTTTGGATCTCTGTATATTTGTGTTTCAGCAGAATCCTAAAAGATCCTTCGTTATTATTTCATTTTGATTTCAGATTTGTATATTTATTCTGCTTTAGCTTTTGTTTCGTTATATCCGTTCACCGGCTTTGTAAGCTCACCGCACTTTTCTTTTCTGCGGCGGTATTAAGCATTCAAGATGAGCTTATGGGATAGGCGATCCGGGTTGAGAGTAGAGCCGAGAGCAAGACTTTACCATAGAGATCTTAGATTTATTTTGGAAGATTAGTTATTTATGTTTTCTTTTTGGATATTTTGTAAAGGCTTCCGCTTTTGTATAGTATTTAAAGTTCTGATATGAAACCAGACAGATATCTTTACCCTTGTCGGTTGGGGTGTTACAATGTCAATAGAAAGAGTACAAGTGGTATTTGTACTTTTGTTGGATGATGTCTCACCCGATGGTTCTCAAAGAAACAAACAACCTCGCTATCTCAACTACCAAGCCAAGTATGTCTCACCGGAAAGGCATGTCAACAAGCTCTTTGGATGAAGTAAGCTCGTGGACTACGTGTTGAATCACTCCTAACTCGTAAATGGAACGACATTGACGGGATTACAATTTCTATCCTTGTTAGCTAAAACGCATGGGCTTGTTATGTCATATAGCCATAGTTGTAAGTGTTTAGCTATATATACCCTCCATACTTCCATGGAGGGTGAGACTCTGTGTAAACTTTCACCTTTCATCAATAATAAACACACTAGTTTTCCCTTCTCTAGCTTCTCTCACTAACATGATGAAGATGTTCTTCCATCTTCCCGCCTCCCGATTCACCAAATCATCCATAAATACGGTCCTAATAAAGGGTATCAATCGCCTACTAGTTGGGTGAACGTATTGTTTCTTGAAGTGGGTTTTGGTCCCACGCGAGAACATACGTGCGTGGTTTGATACTTTGGTTCGCTTAAAAACACAATTTTTACACGTTTGAATCCAAGATTCTTGTACTTTCAATGTTTTAAGGTGTTATAATAACTGCTTTTGGCAAAAGTTTCAAACTTTACGCGTGGATAAACGTTTTGAGCTTGGTTTTAACGAGGGTTTCGCTCACGCATAACTGTTTTAGACGCTTTGGTTCATCAAGTTTCACACTTTTGTGTTATTTTGGTGATATTGAAGCTTTCTCATCATAAAAATCGGTTTAGAAACATCTTTGGGCAAAAGTCACTTTACGAGTAGTCCCACGCGTAAGTGAAACCCTAAACTTACGCGTAACTCACTCCTTGGTTTGATCTTCGCCGTGGTTTACTACGTGTTTTCTTGCTTGGATAAGCCCGGAAATACGTCGACTTTGGATATCTTTTGCACCGTGATAGTGTAAAGATCACTGAGATAAAACCCTAAAATTACGCATAAGCATAAAGCTTACGCGTGAGAACATCCCACGCATAAGATTCATCTTACGCCTAAGCCTAGTCTTACGCGATAAGGTAATCCCACGCCTAAGTTTTCTACGCCTAACTTCATTTACGCGACAACTTTAGTGCTTTTTCCTCGCGCAGAAGCTAAACCTACGCGTAACTTCATTACGCTGTAACTTTGGTGTTTTTACGCATAAGTGTTACTTGGTTTATTGTGATTTCTACGCCTAAGGATACTTCATCAACAAAGGTTCATTCGACTACAAAGATCCATTTTACCAACACAAGTTTTCAACATGTCACAACCACCATATTTTTTCAAAAAAAAATACAAAAATATAAAACCCGATAAAACAACAAAATATTCTTCTATCTATTTTTCTTTCAACATGTCAAGTATATTTTTCCACAACACTCTAATCTTTCAAAATTCAGAATTTTTCCGATCAAGTGTTGAGGGGAGAAAATTTAATACTTAACTGCTTCAAAATAACACTGTACTTGCATGTTATACTATCTCGGTTATTTTCTTTAATATTGGTGGTCACATTTTGGTTCGACACTCCTGACTAAAATTTATAACCTTTCATTATTTCTTAAGTCGAGGGGAGGTCACAAAGTTATTTCCAAATATTCTTCGTTTGGTAACCAAAATGGAAGTTAAAAGGCTTTGGATGAAAATGGAAAAGGTGGAGGGACTGAAAGTGTCAAAAGATTAAAGTTATTTTTAATAAAAACACCTCCACCTAACTTTCACTTCACATTTATTACTCATACTAAACTCATCCTACGCCTAATATTCAAGCTTCAAATCCGTGTTTTTGATCATCATATTGTAAGTGTTTTCGTGATCTAAACGTAATTACAAGCAAGGGTTTTGATTTTTATACACATCCAACGGCTAAAACATGAAATATGAGTGATTATGTATTCTACGCATAAGCGTATGAACACACAATCATTAGTGTGTGTTTGTGGTTAAAATAAGTGTGTCAAAACGCTTTAATAACATCAATGATACTATGTTTATCCTCAAAATCCACCCGAAACACGAATTGATTGTTTTTCAAAATTAGGGTTCATGAGTCGCTTTATGCTTTTCATTTGTGAATGTTTTGGTGTTAAAGATTGTTGTACAATGTTGTTTTCAAGTTGAATTAATCATATCTAAGCCTGTAAACTACCCGTAAACACTAATGATTCGTAAATTAAAAATTAGGGTTCTAGTTCATACGAATTGGGTTTTCTTGATTGGCCTTGAATTTGATGTTAAAACTTGGATAGAGCAACTTACTATGCCCCTAAGACTTACCGTAAACACTTTGGTGTAATTCCTATGGCTAAAATTTTAGGCGTAATCTATTAACTATTAGGGTTTTGGTTTACGCGAAGACTTTTTACTGTGAACTGCTTAAAGAGTTTCATGACATGATCCGTTTAAGAATGAATGAATGTGTCAAAAATGATGTTATGATGATTTTATTTCGTGTTTGCTACACGATAAATCGAATCAAGGTTGTTAGTTAACTACGCATAAGGATCACCCACGCGTAGCAAGTTATCGCGAAGAGTAATCTTACGCCGTGGCGTTACGCTGCAAGGTTCTACAAAGGGACTACGCAGATCCCGTGAAGGATATGCATAAACAATGACCTCACGCGATAAGGTCTACTCTTACGAGTAAGCCTTACGCTGCAGGTTTTATATACGCCACGCTGCAGCTTTACGCATAAGGTCCTCTGCTCCTACGCTAATATTTCTTCACGCGAAGACGGGATCCCACGATAAGCTTGCGCTCACGCCGATACCTCTCCTGCTTACGCATAAGCTACAATTTCTACGCCTAAGCCTTGATCACACCTTCGTTATGAATTGTTACGCTGCAAACTTGTAAATAAATGAATCATAACGTCACGAAACCAATAATGTCACTAATAAGCTTAAACGCTTGATATGTTGTGAAAAATAAGTGATAACATAAACTTTAAAACTTAAAAGTTAACTAACTCACGAAACTTATCACGACGCCATTGGACTATTGAACAAACAAGTGACCTTGGACTCAGAATAATCATTGACATTGCACATTCAATAATTATTCTATAAAACCATCCGTTGACTAACATTATGTCTTTTGAAATGTTGGTTCTTTTGGCTAAATGTATTTCGAGATCACGACATGGAAGCTCAAATGAATGTGGATGCACAAAATGTTCTCACCATTGCCGATATCTTCCCGCATGGCTATCCAATGAAGATTGGAAAGAACAATCTCATAGTTGACTTTGAAACTCTCACCGCTCGGAATCTTCTTGTCTCATTGCGGTGGATATTCAAAGAATCATCCCTATCGAACATGCTCACCAACTCGCCAACGTTGGGAGATCTACAAACAGAATTCGGAATACAATGCGTAGGTCAAAGGTCAAAGTGCGTGAATGATGACACTCAATCACAAACAAGTTACCATCACACATGCGGACTTAAGGGATGTTCTCTCATTCCCGACATCATACCAACCGAATTCTCTGCCGCACCTACCAAGAGACTGTTCGCAATTTTGATCGATATTGGGTATGACGAAGCTTCAGGGTTGTTAATAAGCATTCTCACGTGGATCTTAAAACATTCCTCACCCTTTGAGAACCCACTATACCATCATCACAAAATCTATTTCGCCGTGATAAAGGGCTATGAGCATCCCAAGCTCGTGGAATCGCAAATTTTTGGGCTCTAATCAACATGAAACACATCGAAATTGAAGCTCGATATGGGATGACATGATGACCTTCCTCAAAAAGCTTGGCTCAAAGATTCCTTATATCGATACACAAACTGTTGATCCAAAGAGCTCTTGGACTCAATTCGATATCCCAAAAGAATCAATGACCCCGACAATCTTCACGTGTTGTCCGAACCCACTGACAATCGGTTAAGGAGTCAACTACCAAGAAACAAGGTGCAGTGTTACGGATCTCCTTCTCTCGGATGAACTCAAACAACTCTACTTATAAAAGATATATGGTAGTGTGAAAGAGAACAAAGTTGGCTTTCTTGATGAAAATCTTCCGCACGCCCGCAAGAAAAACTGTAAGAGGAAGTGCTATAAGCGAGAGTCGAGGAAGTTCCCAAGAGGAATCCTCCTCGTAAAAGACCGTTCCTTCTAAGGAAGATGTTCCTATTCCCATTCCAAATCTTGAACCACAAAGAAAGCTAGTGGACGAAAGCTCAAGATACATAATCGATCTAAGAGGTCTTCTACTCGAATGCAAACAAGCACCTCCTTCAAGAGCAAAACCTCCCACCACCGCTTATCCAAGGAAAAGGGAAGACTCCAAGATTTGTGCCTTATGAAGAGGAAAGCTCAAGAAGAGCCACCGAAACCGATTACAGGAGGAAGTTCAAACTTGTTAGACTCCAACACGCTATGGAGGAATTTGCCAAAGATCAAATGGGTGGCCCCTGAGGTCAAGTGGTTAAGTTCAACCTACACCAGATCCCGATGCGGTTAATCAACCCGATAAGGGAACTGGTGCCACCACTCTTGAGCAACAACAAAAGCAACAGGAGGAGTCTATTAAGTATGACATTGAGGAACCGGACATGAGAAGTCTCGAGAAAGATAAAGTCGATGAAGAAGCTAAGTCCGAAATGATGAAGATGTTGATTATGAAAAGTTTCTTCTTGACAATTCCGCACGGTCTAAGGAGAAAACGTCTGAACCTCCTAAGGACCCTAAATCTCCTCACATCTCATCTTCATCGACTCATCTTCTCACCCTCACCACCACCATCAAAAGAACAACAAGATCCACATCCGGATCAAGAAGAAGCCAACCGCTCTTGGATTTCTCAAGCTAAGTCACGAATCGTTAAAGTCACAAACAGATCGAAAGAAGGACGTGCTCTACAAGAAAATGAATTTCTCACCGATCGACATGATCTTCATGACGAGATGAAAGTTGAAAGGAAGTATGTTCTAAGCTCATGAAAGATGATCTTCAAGGAAAATGGACGAAATGATCAAAGGTTACACTCACAATTACCTTCTTGACTTTGTTCCTAAAGTTACAAAGGAGTTATTCACCAAACAACTCTATCCGAATCTACTTCATCCGCCAAGCGAGACTATGAAATCAACACCACGCACGTGAGCATCAATCCAGCTTGATCCCATAATTTTCTCGGATGTCGAAAGTTGACCGGGCCGGTAGCTCAAATGTCCAAACGACCGCAACACTTGCCTCTCACGAAGGTAAATTGCTTGAAGCGTTGTTAGAATATCAACTCAAATCAAGATGCGAGTAGAAGCCGAAGGCCGAAACGCCCAAGAGACGATGATGACAAGGATAAGGATAAGGACAACGAGCCCAAACGCCCAAAGAATTCGGTGAATCATCTTCTATGCAACCTCCACCCCAACGGACTCACCAACAAAGGTCTCCTCCTCGCCTTCTCTTGAAAAACCTCAAGATTCTTTCAATTACCACCCGAGACTCGAAAACCGTGATCACTTTGAGTATACGGGTGGTGACGAAAAGGAATTCCATGAGCCCCAACAACAACCCATCTCTCCCGACACGCCCAAGAAACCGTAATCCTCCTAAGCCAAAGAAGATGAAGAAGAAGGCGCGATGACCGACGCCTTATCATGGCTAGACGAGGATGATATTGAATTTGAATGGTTCTCGAAGCTTGTTGATTCCACTCTTACCCAAATGGAGGTCAAGAGGTTCCGAATGTAGTACATTGGAGCATGCGAAATTACCGCAAGAAAAATTCGTGTGAAGAAGATGACGAAACCGAGTTGAAGCGAATCAAGAATGAAGCATTTCAACTTCTCAAAGACGTACTCGGAAAGTGCTATTGAAGTTGAGTATCACCTCGATAATATAGCACGAGCCATGTCTAACAACATGGATTGGCTCAACCTGTATAAACATCGACTTCACCAAACAGACAACCTCCATACTACATCGATCGGTCAAAACCTCTACCAACAATTGGCCAACCAGATCGACCTAGGATTCCATTCCGATATTTCTTCAACAAAGACCAAATTTCTTTTACACGGTGGCGATGGTTCAAGGAAATACGCTACATCTCGACACTTCCATTCCCTGCACCATATACTCTAACCGATAGCCATCGAGGAAAGAGCTAACCACATGTTCTCCAACAATGTGACAGTATGACCGTGATGCATTGTATGGGATTCACCATTGGCCGTAATAATCAAGAATCTACTACGTGTCGCCAGTTCAAGTCTCAACATGAAGTGTTCAAGATTAAGAGTATTGTTGCCATCAAACACGTTGATCTTTAGTCTAAATGGGACTACACTTTCCTCAAGAATATTGTGGTCAAAAGGCAAGATGAAAGGGATTATGCATTCTCTCAAGCGGACTTTGAGAATTTGTCTATCAACGACATTGAAGACATGTACCTTGCCAAAGCACAGTGGTCGCATGAGACAATTTTCAATCAAGTACAACGTGAATTCATCAAGTCCTTGCTTATCTTCATCGAAGCATAGTCATCAAAGAACGTGTAGAAGATCTCCACTGCGCTTGAATCATATCATACCCGTGTCAACTTCACTCCACCTCGCCTAGATCTTCTCGACATTAACCAGCTTTCACAACACACACTCATCACCAACCATTCGGAGTGGTTTACATTAGTGAAACACATCGAATCGCTTGATGGCGTGTAAAGATCTTCACAAGTTTAGGGATCACACATTGAAGAAGGTTAGGGACTGATTGGCGATAGGTTAAAGGATATTCATGAAGGCATTGGGTCACAAAGCGATGGAATTCCAAGGAAAGACAGGATGTGAGGAGGATCATCGAAAGATTGATGAAAGGTTGTATCGACGGACCGCTTTAGAACTCGAGAGCTTTGTAGGCGGTCGTCCCAGATTGCTCTTGCCGCTATCAACGCCCGAACGTATTCCCCGGAAAGATTGACTGACTTCCCGGTACCCCTTGAACTGCTTTATTTCATTATAAATTTGGATGTGTGATTTAATTATGACTATGGTTTGTGCACAAATAACGATGTACAACCCGTTCTTGTAATGAAAGGACCATGTGGTACGCCACCACAATCCTTATCAAAGGAGCGAAAGTTTACTTTTGAGTAAAACCTATCAAACCTTCCATTTTTCAAGGTTTTGCTCAAAAGAACAAGTACTTCCCATATATTTTTCAAAACCTCAACCGCTTATATCACTTGTTGAGGGGAGTATTTGAATTAAAACTTTGTTCACAAATTGTTCACGTGGTCATCTTCCAACACTCGAAATGGTCATATTTATTTCAACTTTTCAAAAATAACATCTTATATGCCATTTTGAGGGGAGAAAATTATGTGATAAGAAATATGTTGTGTTTTGCTAGTTGAATCCTCGTGAAAAGACTTCAACCCATGAATTGACGGATCTAACAGTCTTACATTGAAAAGATTTGTCTTCCAAAGACTTATCTAAGTAAATTGTACCTATTCGAGAAGCTCTTGATAGACATGAACTTTGACGGGTTTGACAACCTTCGAGGTTTGTCCACACCTTCAAGGTAGTTATTAGAGCTAGTTGTCACCTAAAAGTCGACAATGTATCTCTTTAACTATGCAACGAACTGTCCCCGGGAATTGTCTATCTTGAGTCGATCAATTCAAAAGTGCGAGCTCTTTCCTCATCGTGTATTGAAAAACTCTTAAGCACATGTGGAGGGGAGTATTTCGAAAATCTAAAACTCTTGAAGTGTTCAAACATGTTTTCATTCACAAACACTTTGAGAGATTTTCATGAAAAATGGTTTTATGGCAATGGAGTTATAAGGAGATTAAGGTTAGGAATAACTGTCCCATGATCCGCTAGAGCGGAGGATCTACCCAAGGACATCACAAATAGTTAGCACTTAGAAGTCCTTAGGTATGATTATAAAAGGAAAAATGAGAATCGGAGAAAGAAGTAGTTGAAGAATTAAAAGAAATGCAAAGAAAAGGGTGAAAAGAAATAGCCTCCAAATTATTCAACTTAGGGCGTATAATCGGGTTCAATTCATATGCTACCGGTTGTCACTTGATGACACCGGTATTAAAGATTAAAAGTCGTCATGGACCCAAAGGACGATGCACTAAACCTTCTTAGCCACTCAAGTTTCTCTCAATGAAGCTTGTTTCATTCTCACAGGGAACCCTACATAATCTATCGGCTTTCTAAGAGATTGTTGGTATTGAAGACGGAGACCTCTCCCTAGTCTCTCGCCAGAAAACCAAAACGCACTATTGAGTCTAGAGCCATGAGATATCAAAAGATCTCTTAGGTACACTTGACATTTCATCACTTGATGTTCAACAATAAGAACATCGCGGTACGTTATCGAGTCCTTCACGCATCTTAGCAACTGTCGAGAACATTTATGAGAGGCTCACAACCGTAATCCTCGGATTGAATGGAAACTCCCGCCAGGTCAACATAAAACACCACGACAAAGAGGTCACTTGTAACTCCCCGTGATTACGCTTAGTGTGTCTCAAACGGTCTCATCGTGAGGTGATGCTTCTGTACCTCAACGACTCATCCGAATCAGAGGTGTACTTCGATACATCGCGTTATCTCACTTGGGGACTCCAGCCTCAGAACGGCCTTTGTGAGAATTAGAGTTGTGTTTTCACACTATGTCATAACACTCAAGTTCAAACTTGTGGCGCTTAGGAACCGCTTATTACTAACCGCTTTATTGTTTTCTTCTTATGGAAGCTCGGAGTGGAATGATCGCAGATTCTTCTCATGCTCACGCCAACATCATCACTAATGGAAGTTCTATCTTAAAGCATCCCAAAGTCGAATGATTCTTCGTCAAATCAAAGAATCTACAAAGTTAAAGACTTAAAGAACTTCACCAAAGGTCGAATCCAACGTCAAAGAGCGTGTGAGCATGTTGAAGAATGACGTGGAGACACTGGAGCAAACAAGGCACTGAGGCATACTTGATGCGCATACCAACAACATACTATCACTACCATCACAAAGAACAATGATCAAAGAACAAAGTTAAAGATGACGCCAAAGCAAAATTGTTTAAAGAAAACAATTTCTCTACATCGGGAGATTGTTCAAATCATGGCAATTCTTCTCACAAGAAAGAAGAATGTCGAAGACGCCAAAGCTACTATTACATCAACGCTTCACTGTTCATATTAATTCATCACCAACACTTGGGGAGATTTTGGAATCACTCCTAAACCTAAATCAAGTGTTAGTAATTCATATGTAATAGTTAGCTTAATTGTGGCCTTTATGTTTGTTATTAGCCTTAAGCTTATGTAGAAGGCCCATGAGCTTAGGCCCAAGCCCATAGGAGAAAGGAAGGGACTAGGAGTGTTGCCTAGCTTCCTCCTATAAATATTTTGTATAACCCTCACTGAGGGTTGGTTGTTCATTTTATTCACTTTCTCACTCTACGCAAAAAAAAAAAAAAAAAAAAAAAAAAAAAAAAAAATCCAAAACAACAAAGGAAGGTACACCACCTATACTCTTGGTATCGAGCAAGGTCGGATTTTTATTTGTGGTTGATTTCGTGATGTTTTTCTTATCAAAACTTGTTTTTAAATATCTTTTAATCTTAACTTTTCTCAAATTATTTTGGTTAATGATTTTTTTACAAGTTTTATTGTATTAGTTTTGGTCTCTAAAAGTCTTATCATAACAGTTTATGTATCCCTTTTATGACTTTTTACCAATTCGTGAAACTGTGGTCTTTTGGTCATTATCTCGTGGTCAAAGTGGGTAAATAAAGGTCTTTGATATCATTTTTTTCCGGGTTACATTAATCTGGTCGGAAAAAGGACGCCGGAAAAAGTCAACGAAGGTCAAAACCCTAGTTCTACGCCTAAGGAGCCTCTTCAGATATTTACGATAACGTGAAGTTATGCGTAAGGATTGTTACGCTGTAAGGTTTTTACGCATAAGCCTAAGCTTACGCATAAGCCTGGTTTACGCATAAGAACTATGCTTACGCATAAGGTTTTCATGTTACGCATAAGAATAGTTTTTTTATGCCTAAGAATAGTTATGCGTAAGATTACTTTACGCATAACCCTTTCTTACAACCAAGGTCTCTTTTTTACGCGTAACAAGAACAAAAATGAATAAGAAGAAACGGACAGACTGTTGACCATGACCAATAATACCAACGACTCTTTGTGGACATCAGGTTTACATCATTTGTCCAAACACTCCTACACAAACCAACTCCAACCTAACCTATCACCCTCTACTCACCTTTACTTCCACAAGTTTTGAAATTAAAAGTATTACAAGACTCGGACACAAATCAGAAAATTATCACAACATTTATTCATGATCTCAGTATTTTTTCATCACTCATAACAATCTTTTAAAAGATTTTTCGGATGAAATTCAAACTTTCATAGATCCTATAGAAGCCTTGCTTCTTTTCTATATCCGAAAAATAAACAAAGTAATATAACAATTTTGTTATATACTTTATTTGATTCGTTAATTACACTCGAAAACAAAAACAACAAAGGAAGCAGACACCACCTATACTCTTAGTATCAGAGTATAGATCTTGAATGGATCTTGAAGCCCTCAAAAGGCTCTCTTGATTCGTATTATGCTGAAACTGCTATGATTAAAGTTCGTTAGTAATTGTTTTCATGCTTTGTTATTCGGATTGAGATGATTTATGAGATTAGATTGGTTGAGTTATGAATTGTTTGATGAGTTGGTGATAAGATCCGAGTTTGTGAAGAGTGTGTTGGTGAGAGGTGCGAATGTTGGTGGTAGGCTAAATATTGGGAGGCTAAGAAACGTTAGGTGTGATTTAGGTTGTGTTGAATATTTAGGTTACAACTTTTACCTTTATAACTTATTCTCGCTTGGATTGGAATTGGGGCATTGATATTGGGCGGTATTTCCTCACACTTCACGGTCGTCATGCCAATCTTGGAGTCGGGCTCAAACGATTCATCTCTTAAGGATAGTTCTTGGTTTTTTATTTGGGCCTAATCGTAATTTTCCAACATACTTGATTGGACTTGTGGTTGCCAAATTATATCTAAATTATATATGTTTTTCCAATGTATTTTTGTACATTGTGTTAAATTTTTGATATAATTTTTGGCAAAATGAGTGGTATTTTGGTCTTAAGCGAATTTTCACGAGGATACACAATTTGTTTTTCTTGACAAGATCAGGGAAAACCATTATCACGTTCATTTAAACCGTTACTGAAGGCTAGTTTTGAGCGTTTAACCGCAATATGTGATTACGGAGTTAATTCTTTATTATTTATTTGAGGTTGAAGTGGGATATCACAGGTGCGTGTACTTAGTATCTCAAGATATCGGGTTGGTTGGATGCATGATTCTTCTAGATCCTTGTTCGAGCTTTTAACCGTCATGAATGACAAAGACTTGAGTTATCTAGTTGAACCCGATGTAAGGAGTTACGTTGTTGTGCTCACGACTTATAACTATCACTTTTAAGGAGTTACGTTGTTGTGCTCAAGTGTCACACTAAGGTGTGGATAATTTGAGAAACTTTAAGTTTACCTTTTTCGATGGAGTTAAGAAAAGGGTTCTTCGTCGACAATAGTGCAAGTTTAAGTCACAAGTTCGGGTTATACTACTTGACCTCAAGTTCGCCATATTGGGTTTTCTCCATCAAGAGTCACAACAAAAGCCGTCGAATGATAATGGGCTCAGAAGAGTTAATGAGAAGAGTATACACGAGTAGAGAAGTTTTATCGCAGTTGATTCTCACATGATATTTATGGTACTTCACAATTGTTCGATTACTTGGACATACATGGTTTCATTGCTCAATTCATCATCAACATACGTGGTGTATGATTCTCGATTCATTGAAAACATCGGGGAAGAGAGTATAGGTGGTGTCTGCTTCCTTTGTTGTTTTGGATTTTTTTTCGAAAACCCTCTCCTTTCATGAATTTCTTCAATCGGGGAAGAAATGAGACGATCGATGGTTAAAATTTCTCAAGTTGGTGTTATCGCCTCACTTTCACGTAATTATCGTGTGTGAGGTTACCTAAATATGATGTTGTGATGCCTCACACGGTCATTTTATCGGTAATTGCAGATTCACAGTAACTATTATTCCGATAGACCGCAACATCTGTGGGGAAGTCGTTTCATTTTGTCTTTCGTGGTTTGTTTGGTGTGAAGCATCTACATACGTGAGAAGATCTTGTTGATTTCTTGCATGTTACCCCGAACGGATTTTCCGTAAACAAGTCGATTTACCTTGTGTGGTTTACACTCATCTACAAATTCCATTGCGTCGAAAACTTCAAAAGTTAGAGGAAATGTTCACTACATCAAAGTTTCAATCGCTAAAGACGGTTGTCATTTTGGGGAAGTCGATCTGAAACTTCGCCAATAAGGAGTGTACGGAGAAGTCATAAAGACATGCAAAGATGAATTGGGGAAGTTAATCCAATTTATGCATATTACATCATTGCCTACAATTGAAGAAAACGGTTCTCAAGTCAAGGTACCGTAAGAAGACAAAGAGCGAAACTTTCATCATCCTCAAGACTTGAAGAGCTTATGAAGACTTTTCTTTATTTATTTTCTATATTTGTAGTAAATGTTGTAAGTAATCCCTTATGTCGTCCCATTGGGGGAAGATTGTTGGAATCACTCCTAACTCGTAAATGGAACGACATTGACGGGATTACAATTTCTATCCTTGTTAGCTAAAACGCATGGGCTTGTTATGTCATATAGCCATAGTTGTAAGTGTTTAGCTATATATACCCCTCCATACTTCCATGGAGGGGTGAGACTCTTGTGTAAACTTTCACCTTTCATCAATAATAAACACACTAGTTTTCCCTTCTCTCTCTAGCTTCTCTCACTAACATGATGAAGATGTTCTTCCATCTTCCCCGGCCTCCCGATTCACCAAATCATCCATAAATACGGTCCTAACACTACGGAATTCAACTCGACATCTCTATACTTTGCGACAACAAAGGAGCCATTGATCTCAACAAAAATACTGTCCAACATGCCCGAACAAAGCATATTGAAATTCGCCATCGCTTCCTTCGCGACAATGTTCAAAAAGGAAACATCTCAATCGAGAAAGTATCCTCCGAAGACAACATTGCCGACATCTTAACTAAACCTCTTAAACGAGAACCATTTAATCTTCTTAGACTCGAATTAGGATTAATGGAACCAAACCTGTAACCGAAACCATAACTTAAAACTTAGCGTGACCAAACACAAAAAATTAACCAAGTTCACTGCAGAACCCACTACAACAAAGACGGAACCAATTTTTTGGGTCCGTCTAGTCCGCGAGTCACTGAGAATTGTTTTTTAAACTACAGAACACTTCCTCCTTCACAACCTACTCAAACCAAATGACCTAAAAACACACATAACTCACAATTGAGGTATCTCCTTCAACTAATCTCAGCCAAAATCAACATTGTAAGTCTCTTAACTACATTGCTTCTCTTAATTCTGAGTCTAGGGTTCTAATTTATGCACAAAACCAAAACATGGGGATTATGCATCTTCTTAAACAAATCATGAATTACATTCGTTAAATTACATACCTAATCATATTTCCCTTAGTTAGGAATTGCATCTCATAAGGCATTATCATAATTAGCTAAAAAACCCTGGCAAAATTTTGAAAAATTTCTTACTTATAGGAAAAACAATTTCTCATTGTTCATACAAATAAAAACGTTATTTTCATCACTTGCATAATGTCTCTTGAATACTGAAGATAATGCATAACTAATATGTATTCTCGGGTATATTCAAACGAAGCTACATTGAATTAGAAGCGTTTGGGTTATCTCTCATATTTTCACAAACATTGCTAATAAAAACCATTTTATGCATAAAAAGGAGTCGAGATAACCGTACCTCCACATTGTTTGCATATAGGCACACACTAGAACAAATCGTCAATCTATTCTTCGTTTTTACTAAAACATGAAACTTTTGCTCCTAGGAACAAACATGCCTCCCGCAAAGTACTATGATCACAAAGACACCCTTGACTACATTCCACAACACCATAAAACTAAGGGACTTAGCAAAGAACAAGTCGAGGTTTTCAAAGGTTTAGAAAAAAGTTACTTTCATGAGGGTAGAAAAATCCACCCATCCTTCATCGAAGGAACAAACCTTCATCAAGAACTTGCCACCATCAACTTTGATGGTCTCCTAGACATAGATGAACCTATTTGTCCTAGATTCGTTCTCGAGTTCTATGCTAGCGTAGTTCTCGTAACCGATGGTCTTATGGCACTTCACTTCAAAGTCAACCAACTTGACTTCAACATTCCTCTCACTCAATTTGCCCAAGAACTAAGAATTCCTTTTGTTGGAACATGTCTCTACTCAGACAAGTGGTCACTCTCGATTCTTGACTCAATCGATGACCGTACTCCTCCTTATCGAACTCCATTGGTCGACAAAGATGTCATCCGTGAACACCTTTTCTTTGATAGGGTATCCACAACTCGTGTCACTAGAACCGAGAAAGAAATCAACCGAGACCCATATGGAATGGAGCTTAATGAGCTTAAGCCTCAATTTAAGAAATGGGAAGAACTTCTTAGGACCAATGTCGTGGAACTTCTTAACCGCAGTCCATGAAAACCATTTTTTCCCCCTAAAAATGAAGTCACAATAAATTTGTAGTCACTTACCTCTCTTCCAGAAACTCACAACCACCCTAACTAGTCCTTGCGGTCAAACGAAACAACCACAAAGTCGTTGTTGCTTTCTTTCTTAACTTTCCACCATAACCGAATACAACTAATATAATATCTTCTTCTATACTTAAACTAACTGTAACATATTGGATTTCATAAACACACAAATAAGCTCAACAATGGATCGAATAGTATAGAGTTTAGAGAGAAAGTGGGATCCTTTCTAGAGAGAAAGTGAAAGAAAACATAGAAGGTTAGATTAAGATGAATGAAGGTCCAACCCTACCTTGGGAGGTAGAGGTATTTATAGTTACAAACATAACGACCTCCTATCGGCCCGTGGATCGTGTATACGATGGGTAAAGACCCGTCCTTCCTCCACGGTGTTGCACTAAGCTAAACTACGCTACAAGCTAACTAATAAACAACTACATAACGTAACTAACTACAAATCTACGAGCTAACATATGCTAGACTATAATTGGGGTGACCGACACTTTAACATGGAATTTCCAATTCCTAACAATCTCCCCAAGGAGGTCACCCCATGAAATACATTTTGCATCCTAGCATTCTATTCTTTGACTTTGTTCTTGAGCTCATAGACTTGAATTCTTCACTTCTACAATCTTTGTGCTTTAGTAGTGATTCTTCAAAGTCCGCATTGATTTGTACTTTTAGTGGAGGCCTTTAACCGATCCACATCTTTGATGATCTTTGAGCTTTCATTGAGATCATCACCACAAGAAATCTCGGATCACCCTTTATTGTGTTGCCATCATGTGAAGTTGTGACTTTTGGACCGACATGCTCACACTTTTGAATCATGACATCTTTCCATCGAGTAGCGGAAGCCTTCATCGGTTCATGATATTTGCGGCAGAAGCATAAGCATAGTATGAAATATCGAGCCGTGTTATGTAGATATGCACCAATCATGATTTCTTCAATTAAGTGTGGTTGCTTGTGAACATGCGGCTTTGGATTGACTCCTCAATTCGATCACCGCAATCGTCGGGGTGTACCGCAAACAACAATTAGCAATAAAGCGCACAAAGTGTCTTTGATCACTTTTGTTGAATTGAGGTACACGCCCACGGTTTCCGTTGATCAAGACAAGTCTCGCTGTGATCGGTAGAATTCCTAAGAATCTCCTTGATAGGGTTTCGCAATTGTTCTAGTCGTTCTCAAACCGAACGCCTCAAAGAAGACAACACGGAGTGAGTGAACCAACAAATTGAGATTCACCGATTGATGAAAATGATTTGAAAAACAATCGCGTATTGCTTGAAGAAAGAGTTTTGCAATACAACAACGGTTTTATGAGAAAGATCAATTTTCAATCAAAATACTTTTTATATTAGAGAATGAGTACACATTCGACGTGCTAGCGAAAAGAAGAGATTCGCACATCGAACGGTTTTTCTAAAAGTATTTTTCAATCGAGATACTTTTTGAATTTTGAAAACAATACACATTCGACGTGCTAGAGAAAGAAGGTTTGCACATCGAACGGTTTTTCCAAAAGTATTCGTCAATTCCATTCTGGACCAAGGTTGATTCTAGAATGAATCTCCCATCGTTTCTATCCGCTTGTCACAAGTTTGATCTTTTGAAGATCTCACATGTCACCCACCAAGAGCTTGTTAGATGTTGGCTCTAGAGGATTTCCATCTTCATTGTGAATATTTTACATATCACTCGGATGTTCGGCAATACCACAAGGATAATGCGTGGGACTCTTAATATATACTTACTTTCCACATTGTGTGAAAAAAAGTCTTCAAGAATTTAGTGTCCTAACGAGATATTGTGGATGATCTCTTGGCTCTAGACTCAATAGTGCACATTTGGTTCTGTGTCGGAGACTAGGGAGAGGGTCTCCTTCTTCAATATCAACAATCTCTAAGAGAAAGTCGATAGATAATGTCGGTTCCCGTGAGAATGAAACAAGCCCTTTAAGAGGAACTTGAGTAGTTTGGGAAGTTTAGTGCAAAGGCGTCATTAGGGTCCATGACGTCTTGTCTTCAATACTAGTGTTACCTTAGTAACCACCAAGAGCATATGTATTGAACCCGGTTTCGCCCTAAGGTTGAATTATTGGAGGGCTATTTCATTTCACCCTTTTCATATTCAATTATTTTTCATTCTTCAACCCCTTCATGCTTATCGAGACTTCATAACTAGAACCTTGTTGGGTTTATTCCAAGACTAGCTCTGTCTCGATCCGCACTCTTCCCATTTCTCATTTTTCTCCTTTTTCAATATACCTAAGGACTCTACACTATCTAGTGGATTGTCCTGGGTAGATCCCTCCGGTTCGGCGGATCGTGGGAACAAATACCTAACCTAACCATCCTTATAACTCCATGCATAAAGTAAATTGGTCGGTCTTTTGGTATTGTTCATTCTTCCTTGAAACCAATTGAAAAATCATTTGGAAAACCAATCAAGGTACTAGTGATACGAGATCAAAGCATTTTGTACCTTAATAGTTTTGATCATTTAGAAAACCTCCCTCAACATGTGCGTATGATTTAGAAATTGTTTAGCACAAGGAGGCAAGAGGACTTTGAAATATTTTCTTTGATCACAATTTTCATACGAAAAATCCATTTGATTTTCATGGTAAAATTCTCCCCTCAATATGTGCATAGGATATTTGAAATCATTTTATCACATAGAGGCAAGAGTTCTTTTGAAGCACATCCACGATCACAAAAGCCATTAAGAAACCATTTGAAACTCAATCAAGGTACTTTATAAATAACTTTAAAAGCTTTTGCACCTTGATAGTTTCTTTTCTTTAAAATGCTCCCCTCAATATGTGATTCGAGATTCGAAAGCTTTTAGCACATATGAGAGAAGCAAAGGCACAATTAAATCAAAATGATCACCTTTATCAAATTTCATTATTAAATCACAAATTCTCCCCTGATCAAAAATATCAATCCCTTTGAGATTTTGGATCCCAAGTGATTTAATTAGGTTTAGAAAACATGGGAGAAAATGTGTCCTTGTTTAAATACTCATCTGGTTTTTGGAGAAAACCTCCCCCTCAACATGTGCATTGTGTATTTGAAATCGTTTGGCACATGGAGGCAGGAGTGCCTTTGAAGGACTAAAACCAATTCCATAAAAACAGATTTGAGATTTAAATCACGATCTCTCACCCGATCAAAGATTTCAAACCATTTGAGATTTGTGATCCCAAAAGATTTAAATTATTTAGAAAATTTTAGGAAAGACGTGGCAAGATTTAATTTTGAAGATGATTAATAGGAACGATTTAGACATTAAAGATTGTTAGTGTCGGTATGATTTGTTTTAAGAGATCTTTAAGTAAAACAAAACAATTTCACAATCAAACAAGAATGAAAAAATTTCATTTTGAAAGACCTTTGAGTTTTAAAGAAAATCATACCATGACATAACATTAAATCTTTAGATCACCACATTTTTTAGTATAAACCGGAACTTTTTTGAAGATAATATTGTTTGAAAATATTATATTTTAAATCACTCTCCCTCAATCGATGACCGAAGTCGATAATTGAGTGACTTAAGTTTTGATAAAATGAAGTCCGGTGATTTTCAAAATTAAGTCAATTTAATTTTCAAAACAATATTTTCCATTTTCAAAACAATTTAATCAAATTATTCAAAATTGTTTAAAAATGGTATCCTGCACAAAGATAAGTTAGTGGTTGAGAAGCTTCGATGATGTTGTTCTTTGTAGGGCTTGAAAGAAAACCGTCTGCAGATGCAAGAAGACTTCTTCTTCGTTGCATTTTGAATGCCAACCGAGGTCAAATTAAGCTCCGTTTCTTCAATCACTTAGAAGAAAACCATCTGCTATGCAAGTGAGACCTCTTACGTTGCATTTATGCCAACTCTCCATTGAAGTCCAATTAAGCTCGTTTCTTCATTTGTCAACCCAAGATATAGTTATCCTTTCCTTTCGGCATCCAATCATATTCATTTGTGGGATCCGGATCGGAACATTCTTATATACCAATATACCGCATATGTTAGTGAACACACATACAAATATATGGTGGTCGACATCACCCAAACAACAATCGACTAATAAAAGTCAATTCAACATATCAATCATATCATATAAAGCATGGGAATAATGTGTTCATCAAACTCTAATCATCTAATCCTAACAATCATATCCTAGGCACCTAGTCCTTCAACATAGGTTAACATCATTTTTCGGATTAACATTTAGGATAATTAAGAAAGTCCGTTAGATGATATAGATTTGAAAACATTCTTCCCTCAATCAATGACTCATTTTTCTTGCAAAGTTTTAAAAGTCGAAGTCATTGATTGAGTTTTGCAAATTAATACGAAAACTCGATTCTTATTGATTTAATAGCAACTCATTTACCACCATTTTTAAACACCAAATATTTTTCTCAAGAATTTTAGACGGAAAAACATTTGAGTAGGAACAATGATCCTTGACATACTTTCCTTGTTTTGTTTTAGGATAAGTGCCGAAATATTTGAAAATATGTTTAGCGTAGCACTTTCCTTTCTTTAAAACGGGTTGCTATTGGAAATAATAGCAAGCCATAGTTTAAGCACGGGTCACGATCTAAAGTAACTGCAAGCCATTTTTTTAGAGACATGTTTAGAAAGAAATATTTACACCTCCTGCTCGAACTTCATCTAAAGTCCCGTGCCATTATTGAATGACATTTCTAAGACCGTAGATGTTATCGATACCAGAAGACATGTCTTTAGAAAACATATTTTTGGTATTTTTTAATTTTATGATTTTTATGGGTTTTTTGTTGATTTTATATTTTTGTATTTTGTTTTTGAAAAATATATACACAGATAGAGTAGATGATATAATTTAAGAGGATGATGATACGAGTACCGAGATAATGATATCGAAGCAAAGACGTCGAGAAGATAGAATTGTCATCTCCTAAACTTCCACCACCAAAGCTTTTGAGACTCTTGAATGGACGTCGAAATTGAGCTGCAGAAAGTGAGACTTTGGTAGCTTCCCTCAAACCGTCAATCTTGAATAAAGACCATTTTCCCAAAAGAAGAATGAGAAGAGAAAAGTCTCATTGAATGAAGCTCAAGACTCAAGAACATGAGAACACCGAGGTAACAAGTTAAGACATTGATCGTCTTAGCGGTTATCAAATCGAAATAACTTATGAAGACCGATCACATGAACTCATTGTGCGTCCCCGATGTACACATTAATCTTCTAGATTGACCAATTTCTGCAGTTGTCGGTCTTCATGCAGGGAAACAATACATCAACATCTTCATTTTACCAAATGCATTCCGCTTATCTTCCATATAACCAATCAACCCATAATGTACACAAGTACCCAACCGAGTAGTAGACAACAACATCACACTAACGGTTGAATCACCGATCTCCTATGCGGATGTCAACTCTAGAATGACCGATTAAGCTCGATCATGTGAATATGTTGTCCGACCACGATGTACACATATATCTCCCGATCGTTGCGATCTCATCGAATCATCATTACATTGTGTACATGAAGCACTAACCGGAAGCACTTTATCATAAATCATATAGAAGATGTCGATATGCAATATCATCTCACGAACCAAATATTCTTCTCACATTTCTTCTAATTGAACATCAAGTAACACATACCAAAAGTCTCCGAGACAATTTCCTCCAATTAGTTGGAATAATACACCAAAGGCTACGAGTTAAACATCGAGTTTCTCTACGGTTATGACCATTGTCTTTCCGGATAACTTCAATCGGTAGAAGTGTTAAGTTCATCATGTGTACTCGTTGTGCTTTTAGATATATGTCTCCATCCCCTTGCTTTGGTTTTGATACCTCAGTTCAAAAAACATAATATACCCAAAAACTTGAAATCTTGTGAGAAGAACTCAAATAGCCCAAATGAATCCTGTGAGAATCAACTGCAACGGAAACTCTCTCTGACTATCTTTATCAACCCATATGTAGACAATTTGAAGTGACCACTGAAGAAGAAAACCCGATATACCATGCTTGAAACTGAAGTCAACTTCCCCACATTTGTATCTTAAGCTTGCACCTAATGATGGAAGAACGGTGTCGAGAATTTATGCTTCAAGCAAATCTCTAAGTACTCACTACCCAAACAAGGTATGAGACATTAACACCTCTTGCGATTATCCACACCGTCATATGCGTGTGACACTGAGTAAAACAAAGTAACTCCTAATAGTGATAGTTAACTAGGTCTTCAACCATCCACCTCATTGCCGGTAACTAGATAAGCCAAGTCTTCAACTCAAATTCTTAAGCCCGAGCAAGTTATCAAATAAGAACACGCCTTTGAGAAAGTCAACTTCAATCTCAAATAAGTGATAAATGATTAACTCCAAAGTAATCAACTTGCGTCAAATGTCCAACACGTGAATAAATGTACAACCGGATGTACATTGACCACTTAATGAACCGGAACAAATGATTCCTCAACATCAATTCCATCTTACTAAAGATATACATAAAGAGACTGATCTGGAAGATTCACCAATAATGTCTTCAAGCAGATGTGGTAGTCATTTTCCTTAATGTTCATGTGGTTGATTTACAGAATGTACAATAATCCATGAAGATTTGGTAAAGGAATACCAAAGAGCGGATCATTATTCAATAGTGCAACTGCAATATTACAATAGTCAATATCAACGCCTCCCATAAACCGACAATCTGTATGATAAATGCCCAGATTAAGAAGAAGTCTTTAGATCGTTAAATGCAACTCGTCTTTAGTCTTCTAACATGTAGCAGAAAATGTAGAACAGACTGTAGACTCGACCTTCTTCAAGATTGTCCGAATGGGGAATAGAGTGTTAACATCTTCAACTTACACCAAAAAGCATCCCACCAAAAAGCATCCCAATTAACTTACATCTTGCAAATCCCTTAACTAAAATCCTCCCAATCAAACAAGAACGAAAGATGTTCATCAAGGAAATCGACAATCGGCCATAACGAACACACAAGATGGTAACACCAAACTACCAATCACATCAAACAAGAACAGAGAGATAGTTCGAATCATCATGTTGATGTATACTTGAAGCATTAACCGGAAGCACTTTGTCGATAAACTCATCAATCCAAGTGAAGATGTCAACCAACGGCTCTTAGAAGAAACTACATGTGAAGATGATCCGATAAGAAGAAGCTCGGTTCTTACATGAGTTTAGAGCCGTTTGACCATTTATTCTCAAATATCAATCAACCATGCAAAAATTCACACTTCTTCTCCCTCAAGAATTGCATACGGAGATGCAATTCTTGATTAAATAAGTGAAATCATCTAAATGTAGTCTATTCACACTTCTCCCACAAAACTAGCACATGATGTCGCCATCTTCATTATAGTTGAGCAAGTGGAATAAGTAAACAATCAATCGAAGCCCGGTTCACTTGATAATTGAAAGCACATGGAAAAAGTATGAAGCATGTTGATGAGAATGGTCATAATTTAGAAGATTTCTCTTCTTAAGAAGATAAAGCGCTTGAAGCGTACACTTTTCTTTTCTTTGAGGAACGAGGCATGAACGGTTATCTGCGACGTCATTATGTTGAAGTACGAGGCCCGAATCGATGTGAGCGAGGCGTCATAGCCGATTTAACTATCAATGTTGAGTAACTTGAACCCGTGAGTCATGAGATGTCAATCCTTTTGTTATCCATACTTTAAGCCACCCATGTATTGAAGGATCAAGTATCTCGCGAGTAAGGACTACCGCACTAATATTACAAGCTTGATTGCATATATATTGGTTAGTGACATTAGTATCCAAACCCTTTGGGAATTCATGGTCAACCTTGATTTTGCTATGGTAAACATCTTTCCGTAGGTATCCACCTAAGTCCAAAGATCCTTAAACATTCTACGGATGGTATCCACTTATGGCAAGGTCTAGGATTGTTAGGCTTCTTATGCATAGTGGAAGACTTATCCTTATTCCTTGTTTCCAAAGATTTAGCATTGGTATCCATCTAGGCGAGGCTTTTGGTTTGTTTTGCTTCATAACATGTTGAACCTTAGTCACATTAGTAGTCTTAGTGGATTGTACCTTAGCATGTGAATTAGGAAATTGTTTCTTATTCGGAAAAGACTTAGAATTTCTAGTTTCATTTTCTACATGCTTAGTATACTTCTTCATACCTACTCTTAGATGCAAGCCAACCCTAGTCTTTTGAGTGTTCCTAGGTAATGGTTTACAACTATTAGTAGTGTCTTGAAATCTTGTAGAATTCATCACCCTATGTCTTGCACCTAAAATTCCGTCTTTTAATTGTGCCTTTTTCCTAGCTTCTTCTAGATAATAGTTCTTCCACAAATCATTCATATCATATGAATTCGGGTTTTAATGCTTGGTTTTGACACTTGTTTCGAACTAATCCTAGAGTCTTCTAGATAAGAAGTGGCTACGTGTTGAGGGTTCATGAGCTAGAAGCCTTATTCTTAGGTAACTGAGGTGAAGTGACTGGTTTTGACAAAACATGTTTCTCATCAACTTAGGAGGCAAACCGTGTTTTGAAAATTTTGGTCTCTCGGATCTAAACGCATTCGGTTGTCTAATAATGGACCGGTTTCCCCAAGATTGATGGTTTTGTAAACTTAGTGTTCACACTTTTCCTACAGTTTTCCTAAGCTCATTTTTAAAGCAACAATAGTGAAACTCTTTTCACGAAGTTGAGCTTTGAGAACATCAATTTTTTCTATCAAAGAGTTTGTTTGTTCTATTGACTTAGTTCTAGCTTCTTTGAAAGTCACTTAGTTCTTTGTGATGCTTTCTCAAGGACTCATTTTCCTTTAGTAATTTAGCCACACAAATTGCTAATTCATCATTTCTCATTTGAATATCATCAATAGCATTAACATATTACTTGTAACCAAATTACTTTTCACATGCATATCGAAATATGTTTCTTAAGATTGTAAATGGTTGAGTCTTTGTCTTGAAGTGGGCTTTCAAAGTGTTAATTTCAAAAGTTCATGGAATTTAGGAAGTTCGGATTTTTACATGGTTTGTTAAGTTGAAAACTTTCTTCTTTACTATGTATCGCAATTTCAAATGAGATGCAATGTTTTTCAAGATTTGAGAATTTGTTTGAAAGTTCATCAAAAGCCTTTTATCAACCATATCTTTTGTTTTGAAACACTTAATCTCGGACTCAACCGATTCTGAACATTTATCAAAGTCATGTTCAAGATAATGATCGGTATGTTTAAGTACATTAGCGGATGCATTATGTTGAGCAGTTAAGGGTACCTCATTACATGACACTTGTTCAATTTTCGTCCGATATCTCGCATCCACATCATGTGTAACAAGAGTCACTAAACCTGGTCGTTTCAAGCTTATCTGTCTCTACGAGCCTCAGTATTCAGTGTCAATCGATCCAACATCCGGTGCCATACCGGTCTCAACACAACAATTTATTGATTGTGCCCAAGATTCCTTCGCCTTTCGATCACAACATCCACTTCTTGTGTGACGGGAGTTCTTGAGCATTGGTTACATCATTCTTTGTTATTTCGATATTCGCATTCAAGAACACCGACCTTTCGATACATTACCCGACTTATCACAAATATCTCTCAACCTGCAACCGACTCTCATCTACTTTTGCATCTTTTGAGTAACTTCCTCAATATACTTCTCCACATTATCCATGAGATGGATAAGTGTCTCCGTGAACACGCTAATTTCCATTCCAGTGTCTCTTGAAGGACATTTCACCATCTCTTGATCATAATCGGATGTGAATTCCTTCTAATGAATGACCGAAAGTGTTTGTAGATCACTTGAAGTGCGCGCTAGAACTATCCTTATGAACCTTCTCTTTGTCAAGTTGTAGCTCTAATTGCTCTAGGTTTAAGAGCGAGTTCACATTAATGTGGATAAGTCCCGACGAATAGGGAAATACATGTTCGTTCCATTCTTATCGGTGTGAGTAACATGAGGTGTGAGTGAAGTTGTTGATAAGGTTCAATGCTACTTTCCTTTTCCATGGCATTCCGTAGCACGAATAGTGCAAATCTTTCTCATTGGACTCGAGCATGAAGAACTCAAATCATCATTGATTGATTCCATCATCGATGAACTGTTCATTGTAGCAAACATTATCATTGTTGTCCACAACATCATACAATTTAAGTACTTCGAAATTACTTGGGTCGAGAGAGTAAGACATGATGTGGTAGAATGCACGGATTTTACAAGTCTATGATTTAAACCGAGAAATAGAATCTTCGCGGGATTTTACTAAAATCAAGACCAAACCGTTAAGCAATGACCAATGGAATGTGTTAAGATGACTTCTGTTCGGAGCGGATTTAGGCCTTTAGTTCATTCGGCGCCATTCTCCTCGTTCTCATGGTCGTTTTGATGGGTAGAATCTTTGAAAGCGGAGTTACGGATCAAAAGTTATAGCCGTTTGAGGTTTTGTCGGGAAAAGTCAACAAACGCATTGCGATGAAATGGTCAAACCGCTTCAAACAATCCTCTATGAAGGCAACTCGCTAGTTACAAGTCTCTAGATGCTCAAGTCGCTAGAGACAACTCGCTATGAACCAAGTCGCTACAGACAACTCGCTATGAACCAAGTCGCTACACACAAGTCGCTACACACAAGTCGCTATGAACCAAGTCGCTAAACACAAGTCGCTATGAACCAAGTCGCTAAAGAGCAACTCGCTAAGTGGCCAAGTCGCTAAAGAGCAACTCGCTAGTAACAACAGAGACAAGTTGCTAGAAATTGTAAAGACAAGTCTCACGCCAAGTCTCACGCCAAGTCTCTACGCCAAGTCTCTCACGCCAAGTCTCTAAGCCAAGTCTCTCGAAAATAGGCGCCAAGTCTCACGCCAAGTCTCTACCAAAATAGGCGCCAAGTCTCTCGCCAAGTCTCTAGATGCCACATTGAATCTCATAACCACAAGTCTCTCGCCAAGTCTCTACCAAAATAGGCGCCAAGTCTCACGCCAAGTCTCTGACGGATACATTGAATCTCATAACCACAAGTCTCTCACGCCAAGTCTCTACGCAAGTCTCTCGAAGAACATAACCACAAGTCTCTACGAAGAAATATAACTACAAGTCTCTACGAAGAACATATTCAAAAGCACCACTTTCCAATCCAAAACAACCCAACCACGATGATTCAAGCCTTCCAAATCAAAACCTAAACACTTATGATGATCTTAAACACAAAAGTACAATCAAAATCCAAACTTTAACACTAGAAATCAACCAAATGATGCAAAACCACTAAACTTTCTCAAACTCAAAACCACCTAAAACCACTAGAAATCCAAAGATATGTAAGAGATGATCTAACCATGGCTCTTGATACCAATTGTTGCATATTGGATTTCATAAACACATAACGAACAATCAATATGGGTCGAATTGTTTAGAGGTTTTAGAGAGAGAAAGTGGGAGCCTTTCTAGAGAGAAAAAGAAAGAAAACATAGAAGGTTAGATTAAGATGAATGAAGGTCCAACCCTCTACCTTGGGAGGTAGAGGGTATTTATAGTTACAAACATAACGACCTCCTATCGGCTGTGGATCGTGTATACAGTGGGTAAAGACCGTCCTTCCTCCACGGTGTTGCACTATGCTAAACTAGACTAATAACTAACTAATAAACAACTAAATAACGTAAATAACGACAAATCTACGAGCTAACATATGCTAGACTACATTTGGGGTGACCGACACTTTAACATGGAATTTCCAATTCCTAACACTAACCAAATAGTGAGAAGAATTATTTAAATGAGAAGAGTGAAAAAGAATTGTAGCCACATATTTCAAATAAGAAAAAAGAAATAATAGGGAGATGCATATATTTTTATGGATGCATCTAATATTTGTGGTTGAGGTTTCTTCTCATTCTTCTTATATTATATATTTCTCATTTGATCCATACTCCAATTGTATATTGGTTTGACTAAATAAAAAATATATTTGCCCCCTTTCTGTACTTATTCTGGCTCCGCCTCTAAATCACCACTACGCATTATTAATCATCAACAATTTTTAACTTATAACAAAGTTCATTTAGATGAACACTATGTACAATTTAAATGAATCAGCATTTTTTTTAAATGGCATCACACCAAACGGGCAGCCCAGGGATCCGAACCACTAGGAGAGACTCGCGAAGGAAAATGTCTAGAACTCACGGCTTCGCACTAGGAGGAAAACCTGAATCTTTTGTCTCTTGCGAGACTCGAACCCTTGGTAAAGCCTCTCCTAAACTCCAGAAGGACCACAGGTGACCAACTGAGCTAAGCCAGGTTGTTCTGCATCTTTTATATGACGCGATTGATCGTTTTTATTTTACCGTGTGACCAGTCGATAGTAGTCAAAATACATATGTTTTCAATTTATAACTTATTACTCCTCCGTCTCAAAATTATTGTTAGCAGACAAAAATTACCAAGTTTAATAAAAGTGTGACCAAAGCAATTTTTAATCATTTATATAGAATATTTGTAGAATCCAAGATCAGGACTCAACTAGGGTATGAGTAACATTGATTGATTAAAGCACATCGGAATGGTAAGGACACAATCAATATCACTAATAAGGTTTTCTTTATTCATAAAATATAAATACACTACTATTACTATGACTACTACTACTACTACACGCTCTATGCGTTTTTCTAGACTCTCATTGGAGAGTTCTATGTTTTGGATGATCTCATAACCTACACGTCACCCTCTTTATATAATAGAGGGAGGTTACAAGAAACCCTAACCCTAGCTTACTATCAAAGCTATCTAATATTACATAATAAGCCCTCATTGTTTCTTCTTTCTTCATTTCAGCTTGTGAGTTTTGTAATAATCAAATATGTAATTCCCAACAATCTTCCCCTATTTGATATTACAAAACAACCTGCATGAAGAAACAATGCTAAAACATGTCATCACAATAATAAGCTGCACACCATGAATCTTCTTCCCCTTTTTGTAATCATCGAATAGGGGTCTTGTGCAACTCGTAAATGCTTCTCCTCAAGTGATGCATGTAGATGGTAAGTATATGAACAATAAGCTATTCTTGATCCTGGGATGGTAGTAGAACCAGTACATGTTACTGATGTTAGTAGACCATCACATGTTTCTGCTGGTAGATGTTTCATTGAGGAGTTAATTGCACTTGGATGTTTCATTGAGGTTTTAGAACATCACATCTACATCACATGTTTAGAACATCATCCTTCTAAACATGCACATTAAAAGTATACTAACCATCTCTTGAATCTCGACTTTAGTTGGCTTGAAATAAAAGGTATCAATGAAACATCCAAGTGCAATAACATCCTCCTCTCTCATGTAATTGTTGCCTCAGCCGGCGATCTACCTCAATCTTGTATTGCATCTCACAAAAAGGGTGAACTTGTTACATAATCGATTAAAAAGCTAATGCATCAAATGTCTTCACAATATCCTTATCTGATTTAGTGCGAACAAGACATGTTTATTACACCTCAATTATGGATCACCGTTGGTCCCTGACCTACCTCACCATAACCGCCCATTGATCCATCTCAGATCAAATCAAAAGTATAATAATGTGTGTGGTCCCGGACCAAAACACGCCATCATTATGTTATGTACTAAACCACCTGTAAACACCAAAACCAAATCAATGAAAGTAACCAAGCCATAAGCATCACCTCGTCCAAGATCCAAGGGCATCGTCGGACCTAGAATAACCAACAATAACAAGCCAGAAGGAACCAACCAGCATGAACCAACATATATATTTTTTTCACTAAGCAAAAGTATTAAAGCGCAGCAGCAGAAAAATCAACTCAGCAGCAGAATCAAAATAGCTTACCCGTTCGAACGGAGAACCAGTAGGAACACCAACGCAGGCCGAAAACATGATAATTACTAGTGAGTACCGATGAAGAAAACTGAGTATAACGAATTTGAGGAAGAAGTTGAATTTCCCAAACTTGCGTCTTATATCTCGTACTATCCACGTGACTCCAAATACTTGATAAACCCTCAACTAATATGAGACACTGAGCACTACAACGTAACTCCTTAAAGTGTTAGCAAATGTGAGCATTAAGCACCTTAATTTATAGATCTCACCCCTTCGCTAGATTCATCAAGTCTTTGTCACATCATTAACGCACGAACAAGTTATCTCCAAAGTGTTAACCACACACTTTGAGATATAATAAGAACACGCACCTGTGAAACTCAACCACAACATCAAATAAATGATATTCAACCTTCTTCGAAATCACATCTTCACTAGCAGCAATAACAAATAGCATAAGGCAAGCAGAAGAAACCATAAGCAGACCAGTAGGAACACCAGATCAACCAGGAGGAACTCCAGATCAACCAGGAGGAATTGGTCAGTAGGAACCAAAGCAATAAACAGGAGGAACACCAACCAGTAGGAATCGGAATATGCAACCAGTAGGAACATCAAATCAAGCCGGAAATATGTTAATTACTAGGGTTCATCGTTGAATAAAAATTCAACTCACCAAGACCAGTAAAACTTTAGAAGACCAGAATGAACTAGTACAACAATCAGCACTAACTGTCAAGACCATAATTAACAGGTACAACAGCCGATCATAAACAGTATAAACGATAGTCGACCAGAATTAAGTTCCCACACTGCCATAAATCGACCACCAGTATTAATTCAACAAAGCGAATAGTGAGCACAAACTAAGAAAACTTGGTACCATGATTCGAAACCACCAATAGAATCTCCTCGTGTGAACCAATCACGTGTACAACTTGTGAATTATCTTACATATTCAATTTTCGGATAACATGTCCCATCATCCCATGTAATCATCACAGATTCGTTCCATTAACTCAAGAGCACCAATTAATTTAAGGGGCTTTTGCATATATATCTTCTCGAAAATGCAAAATTGCATATATATCCAAAGCATGCATAAAAACCATTGTATTATGTGCATAAAAAACTTTTACAAAGGATATATATGCAATTATTCACTTTGGGAGAGATATATATGCAGCTTTGCCTTAATTTAATAATCATATGCGTACACATCTTTAGGAATAAATATAATCGATACCTTAAAAGAAACGAATCTGATCTTAAAAAAAAAACCCTTTTTTTGCCTGCTGCATATTTTCTTTTCACATATGCTGCTATAGAAGAATTAGGGTATAAACCCTAATTACAAGAAAACCTTATAAACCCTAGATCGAGAGCCACGAGTCTCTGATACCAATTGTAGAATCCAAGATCAGGACTCAACTAGGGTATGAGTAACATTAATTGATTAAAGCACATCAGAATGGTAAGGACACAATCAATATCACTAATAAGGTTTTCTTTATTCATAAAATATAAATAAACTACTATTACTATGACGACTACTACTACTACACGCTCTATGTGTTTTTCTAGATTATGATTGGAGAGTTTTATGTTTTGGATGATCTCATAACCTAGACGCCACCCTCTTTATATAATAAAAGAAGGTTACAAGAAACTCTAACCCTAGCTTACTATCAAAACTATCTAATATTACATAATAGACCCTCATTGCTTCTTCTTTTTTTTCATTTCGACTTGTGAGTTTTGTAAATCAAATCTGTAATTCCCAACAATAATCGTTCATTAAATTATCTATTTATTACTAAAACCTAAATATAGATTAGTAATTTTAGACTGCGGAATTATATCAACAAGGATTGCTACGAAACCGCCGCGTTGCGGCGGGGCAGTTGATATTTATCGCTATACCTGTTTCGCGTTAAACTATGAAGAAACCTGTTGACGTATTGACCTCACAGAAAGTAGAGTGGATCACAGACAGCGGTAACGAAACTGACGTCATCTCATACTGTGAGCCACGCTCTTTCTCCGAGGTCGGTAAACGCTACGGCAATAAGAATCCGAAACACCGAGACGACCTGCAAAAACACCACATAAAATTTTCGTGAGCGCAATCAATCCGAAACAGATCAGAGAAGAGTCAAAAGACACATGTAACAGGTAGGCAGCTAAAAAAATATGAAAACTAAAAGTATGAGTAACAACCGCATACATACCTGTTGATTTAGATAGTTCCTGTCCGACGCTGAAAAATGACTCGTTCTGTTTGCGAGCTCGTTGTCTTTGTCCCAACTTTCATATATTAAGCATTAACCCACCACAATCAATCATTAGGCCCAAAACTCCCAAGAAGTGGCTATAAATTCAACATTTGAAAACATCATTATCTTTAAAAGGCATATTTTTACAATATTTAGGATACAAAGTATATGTTGATGACTCGGATGTAAAAAATATACAATGACTAACACGAAAAATGAAAAAGTAAATCTATACAAACATGGGTCCTTTTTACAAATGATGTACCTCGTAATGGTGCAATGACTTAAGCATATAAATTATAGACCAAAAGGTATGTCACTTCCATATTCATATTTTTTACATGTAACATAAAATTCCAAAAACAGTAACATACTTCTTCCCTACATATTGAATAACAAATAATGAAGCAAATAACAACATACCAGCTGACAAATCGCAAACCCACCATCAAACCCATCGTCGACAGAAATCTCCATCACAGCCAACTGCAGCAGGAATTGAAATGAGATTGTCAACTAAAAATGAAACTAATATTATTGTACAAACTTAAAAACAATCCTGTAAATACAAAGAGTATAACTGTAATTGACAAATCCCAAAGACCAATAGCATACGGAATCAACACCAAAGAATAAATGTTACCTGCATAATCTTTCGCCTGAAATCCTCAATTCAGCCCCATCTATTAAACCTCGTTCCAAAGCAGTTTCATAAACTTTGTAGCCAAACCGACACAAAGCAAACCAACAAAAGAAATAAACGGTCTTTCAGCGGGAGTTTGTCATCGCATATCAAAGCTGTTTATTTCTTAAAAAAGCGGTATAGCATAGGTGATCTGGTCTCAGACGGTCAAGTCTAATCACACAAGCTGGCCACTTGTGAATGGCCAACCGTAACAGACTTAAAACAGCCTAAAACCAAATGCAATGAAGATCTGAGGAGTATAGTGTTTCCCAGGTCGTTATGTCCCAAATGAGCTATGCAATGGATTATCAAAAGTATAGTGATCGGGAGATTTGAGCGGAAAAGGAGATTGTGAATTATTATAACTACAGGAAAAGCCAACAAATTAAAACGGCTTAAATGCAAATTAAAGAAAACTAAAAAGATGAAAAATATTAAATAAACGCTATCACTATTTGCAAAATGATGTTTTTCTATGATTTTATAAAACAAAATGACTTAAATAAACTATTTTAATTAAAACGTAAACTTAAAATATCTAAAAACGTGGCCTAAAATGAAAACGTACGTTATGTACGAAAAATTACATGAGCGCAAGATAAAACGTAAAATTTGTGAAATAAAAGTCCTACGAATGTAAAAACAATTTTCTCACGTACTACATGACAAAAGAAAATTTTAGGAAAAGCCGGGTATTTTTTTCGACTTTTAAATTATTTATTATGATTTAAAACTATTTTAATCTAATTTAATTATAAATAATACTAAACTTTTTAGAAAAATCAAATTTTCACGAGAAAATACTTTAAGGCCCACCGGTTTTGGGAAAAATGAAAAGGGTACACTACTTTACTTAAATAAGCAACTAATAAGCAAATAAGCTAACAAGCTTAAAACCGATTTGGTACTTAAATATTAAATGGTGCAATATTAAACCCGAAAAGACCCTAGGCGTATGGTGTTGAGGTGTTGTGTTGTGGCGTGAGCAAGAGGTCCTGTGTTCGAATCTGTGGTACCTTTTGCAAAATATATATTTTTTTTCAAATTTTCTTTTGCAACTTTTTATAAGACCAAAATAAGACTTTTTGTAAAACTTTTTTTGCCAAACCTTGAATAAGCGGTTTAGGACTCGCTTATCCACAACAGCTTAACAAAAGAAAGATGAGCACTAGTCTAAATAAGCAATATCTTGACGAGTCTTAGCACCAAATAAAGAAATAAGCACTAAGGTAAGCTATTGAAACCAAGAAATGACAATTAAGAAACTCAAATAAGCTAGCAATAAGGGAAATGGGCTACTCTAATGGAGAAAATAAGCAGTTTTTAAGCAAATGAGATCTTAGGCTAATCAAGGGCATAAGCATACAATGAGAGGACAAGCTATTCTACAAACTACAATAAGCATTAAATAAGTCGAAACTAACTAAACTAATCTATACTACCTAAAAGCACTAGTGTATCCTAGATAAGCTAATGGGATTCTAAAATAAGCTAAAACTAGGGTCACTCTACAAGAATAAAGAAACCAAATCCTAAGGGGCTTGTTTTCGCTTAAAATAAGCTCTAATAAGCACTATCTAAATACTATAAATGATACTATCTTATAGCTAACCTAGTGAATACCAAGTATACCAAATTTCGAGTCTAGGTCCTAATATTAAGCCAATTAGACATCAAGAAAACAAAGATACGGGCACTATGGGACCGATGTAACAGCTTAATGAAAATGGTTTGGGATGATTTTAAGTGCAATTTTAAGCTAAATAAAGCTATCCTAAGTGCAAACAAACTACTGAAATATAAAGATGGGTATGTGAGGTTGCAAGAAAAGTGATTTGGAAAGAGTTTGGACCAAAATAAGTCAGTGGAGAAGTTGCCAAACAACAGCCTACATTTCTGCTTTTACGAAAGGTGATGTAAATGAATGGATTTTTTTATAAACCAAACTTGCAATCTTGGTGATACAAGTTAAAGTCTAGTTGCAAAGTGATTTGAACCTTAAGACACTTTGACTTTGAGAGTCAAAGTGGGTAAAAAAAGGTTTTGGACAAAAAATAAGCATGAACCAAACACTCCTTAATAAGCATGAAAATGTAATTCTACTCCTAGTTTAGGATAAAATTAGGCATGAACTGATTAGAACTTAATAATAAAACATTAACTAATACTAGAATCAGAGTTCAACCCACAATTCAGTTAACCAATCCAATATGACCCTCTTTGACTTTCGTTGACTTTTTCCAAAATTTAGAGAAAGTGAGACAGAACTAAGATTAAGCTCAGCATAAGCTATTGTTAAGCTTATCTGAGCTTATAAACCAATAATAACCACAAGTATTCCAACAGAATTTAAGAATCACTTAAAAGTAAAATGACTTTTATTTAGAAAATGGAAGGCTTACAAAGCTTAACATATGAACTAACAACTGAAATTAATTCTATTAAACTAAACAAAGTAATTAACTTATACAATACTTAGAACATGAAACCCGTAAATATTTTGCATTAAAATTTAAAACCATTACAAGTAAAATAGAGAAAAGGTCTAAAAATGAGGTGACAAGTCTTTTTTTTTCTTCTCTCTACTTATAGCTCCTCAAAAGTCTTTTTCTTCATTCTTGGCCATTGGATTTGTCCTACTTGATCTCAACCATTGATTCATGAATTTGGCGCCAAATCTTGCAACCGGTATTTGTGATTTGGAGGGTAGTGTTTGGAGGGTGGATAGGGTGGTTGTGATGATGGGGGTGGAGTGTTTGCGGGGTGTGTGATGATGGGGATGATGGGTAAAGTATTTGCAGCGTAGGTGAGGTGGAAGGAGAACCCGTGAGGGTTTAATGTTTTAAATTGGGCGGGTTTAAAGCCGGGTTGGATGGGTTAATAACAAAGGGTTGGGTCGGGTTTTGATTGGGCCTCGGTAAGGTTGGGCTAGGATTGGATATGGTTTAGGACTAATATTGTGATCCAATTAGTATTCCAAGGACCAAAGTTGTAAAATCGAAAATGCAGGACCATTCATGTAATTACGAAAATGTAACCCAAGGCTAGTTTTGACAATCTCCAAAATCCAAGGGTCAAACTTGCAAATCTCAATTAGTCAAGGACCATTTTTGCCATTTTCCGAAATTTGAAGGATCAAACTGTAATTTCCTCAAACTTTTTATATTTTTCACCAAAGGACTAAATTTGACAACTTATGATTTAAAAGGACCTTTGGTGATTTTACTTTGAAATTTTGACTCGTGGACTAGTTTTGACAAATTTGTAAGTTGAGGGATTTGAACCGCCATTTATGCAAACTTTGCTCATTTTCATCCGATTTTGAACATTTTGCATCCGAAACATATAAAATGCAATTTTGGAATATTTTCGTGATTTTGATGCATTTCCGAGCATTTTTAGACGCTTTGTAGCTCAGATTGATTAAAATGATGAGTATTTACACACTCATCAATCCCCACACTAAACTATTGCTAGTCCCTAGCAATCTTTTGAGAAAAACTATGGATTTGAAACTCTTTACCAAAAGCCATTACTCGGAGTAGCCAAATGTTTTAGTTCAAGTAAGAACCATGGTACACCGATAACTATGTGATTTTGAGCAAATCACCAACTTTCAACGGATTTGATTTGTCTTTACTAGAAGCCGTTTGATCCGGACTAGCCAACTCTTAGATAAATTATCAATATTATCTTTGGTGAGTCGATTACCAATTATGGTTTTTCCATCGCCTTTACCACAAGCCATAAACTTGCGGCTAGCCAACTCTTCACTTTTTTAGGATATGGTGAGTGAATACCATACAATTTTGGGCAAATTGTGTCGTATAAACGGATTTGAGAAATCTTTACCAAGAGCCGCTTGTTCTCGGATTAGCCAATCCTTTAGTTTATTAGACAAAGCGATCGATAACCAAATGAGAAAGTGTAAAACACTTACTCCAAAAAAAATTTTGGCCAAAAACGGGAATTGGTATAATTATATGATAAAATTCATGAGAATCCCACACTTAGAAATGAATATTGCCTCAATATTCAAAGTCTTACCGCCATTATGCCAAACAAAGAACGAAAAGGAAATACTACGGCCATTATTTAGAAAGGTTTTTTTTTTTTTTTTTTTTTTTTTTTTTGAAACATGGGGCATCACCCCACAATTTAGTGGTAGAAAGGGTAAGAGTCGAAATACGGGTGAAAACCCATATGGTGCGTACATCGTTTTGATTTCCGAGTCGCTAGCTTGACTCGACTCGAATTCATTGGTTCATGGGGAAGCAAAGTGGAATAGACAATCTCCATCGGACTTTCATTCAAGATGTTTGGACAAACATTTGAAGCACGAGAAAGTTCCACACCGATGAGATATACATAGAAAGACCCTACTCACAAATGATAAAATGAAAATGCCGGGTCAAAGATAGTGTCCTCACTCCCGAACGAGTGAAGAAGAGAGAAGTCACCAAGTAGGTGAAGAAAAGAAGGAAGATCATGATAACAATCATAACTAGATCTTCTTCCTCGGATTAAGTGCAATTGCACTTATTTGGATTTTATTGGTCGAGCTCTTTGGGTTGGAAGGCATCTCGTCGGGAGGGTGGGAGCATTTGTCATAACTATAAATTGAGATTCTCTCCCCAATCATGATTTTTGCCATCCAAACAATCATACTCCGTTGGAGATATGATATGAGAGTTCACCGGAGAACTCCTCATGAAGAGAATCAATCACATAATGTGAATTTGTGAACTCTTGTTCCATTGTGGGCTCATCACAATCCTCGGTCGAGTATCAAAGAGTGGATTCTCGAAATTAAAGTGAATTGTAGCCTAATTCAAATAGAGGATTGGTGAAAGTAGCTTGAATGTTTCGGAACAAAGTGATCAACATTCTCTATTGATCGTTGGAGTAAGAAGTGAAGCGATCATTATCAATGAGACTTTCGCCTCCCCGATCGGCTTCGAAATCAAAGAGTGGATTGATGCGAGTGAGTTCACCGAGAACTCCTCGAAGGGATCAAGATCGATTGTGGAAGTGATGCCTCAACGCACTCGATGTCTCCATAGGAAAATACTCATCATTTTGTACAAAATAAACCTAGCAAATTCATCCGAAAACACTCGTTCGTAAACACATCAAAATGATCAAAATATCACAAATCGTTGTTTTATGTGTTTTAAATGCAAAAATATCAAAATCGATGAAAAACATATCAAATTTGCAAAATTGCGCTTTTAGTCCCCAAGTTTCAAAAGTTGTCAAAACAAGTCCCCGAGCACATAATTTCAAAAGTAAAGTCACCAAAGGTCCTTTTAAAATCAAAAGTTGTCAAATTTAGTCCTTTGGTGAAAAATATAAAAGTTTGAGAAAATTACAAAATGGTCCTTCAAGTTTTAAAATTGGCGAAATGGTCCTCGAAAATTGCAAAATGGCAACATTGGTCCTTATACTTTCTCGAGAGTGTCACTTTTGGTCCCTTGAAACAAGTTTGAGATGTTGGCGACTTAGGTCCCTACATTTTCGTGATTTACACCTTTAGTCCTCAAGTTTTAAACTACTTAACTTAATTTTGGACCCTTTCCTATTTTGGACCCCCACAAAACAATTGTGAACCCCTAGTATTAACCACTTGCACGGGTCAAATAGTCAAACAAAGCGCGCGCCAAAAGTCACCACTATCAACCGCTTCCTCGCAACTAGCTTCCCCCCATCCCCCTCCTCTCCAATCACTCTCCCATGTCCCCACCTCCAACTAACTTCCAAGGTTCATTAATTGCACCCCCTCCTCACTCAACCTCCAATGGGCGTAAAAGATTTTGGCGCCAAAATCTGTTTAAACGGCCAAGATCACTTTTTCCAATCCAAGGGCTAGAAAATGGTGGGATCAAATCGTAAGAAAGAGAGAAAGAGATTGGGTATAAAAGGAAGGAAGAGAAGAAGCAAGAGTAGAATTTTTAGTTGTAATTTACTTTTATGTCGCTTTTTAATAAGAATGTCTTAGTTTTCTTCAAAATTTGTAATATTTTGTTCTTAAGCATCAAATCAAGTTACCTTTGCGCTTTATTAAAGTTTTAATCATTAATTCCAAGTTTCCAACTTCATCTTTCACATTGTTAGCAATCTGTTGAAATTTTCCATTTCTTTCATCAACTCAAAAGCTTTATAATGCTTGTTTCTCGCTTTATTGAGCTTAAATAAGCTTATTATAGCTTTTATAAGCTTAAGTTCAAGTTTCAATAAAGTTTGTATCTTGGTCAACAAAAGTCAAACAGGGGCATAATTGGCATTGATTGGGTTAATGGGTGAATCAGCTATGGAATTGGGTTGAAATGGAGCCAGTGTAGGGATTTATTTAGGATTAGTGTTCTCTGGTACTTTGTTTCAGGCCATTGTGGCCTAGGACTACTTGTAAGTCACTTTTAAAATTTCATTTGCAATATCTGTCTTAGTAGTTATAACTAGTTCCAATATCTTTAAATAGTTGCATTTAGGGTATTTGAACTTATTTGGATCATAATTTTAGGATAGTTTAGAGTTTAGCTCGGTTTCACTTGTTTAACCAGTAGTACAAAGGGTGTTTGGATTGATTGATATATCTCGTCCTAGAGTTATATTCGGTGGTTGCTCTTTATGGTTTCATGTTTGTTTAGTATAAGTATGATCAATTGAGTCTTGGTTTAGGTCTCGCAACATCACGTAAAGTCAAAATTTCACTTAAACAATCCCAACAGCTAACTGTTGGATTTTTGGAAATCCAATCTTTGTTTTGTGTTCAAAAGTGTTAAACAAAGCTTGCAGAGGTTCAATTTCATCATATAACATCCATCTAAGTACTTAAAATCAGTGGCAAAGTTGGACAAAGTCAACTTTTCATGTTTAGTTCAAAAGTCAAAAACAAAAACCATGTTTTGAGCTAATTAGAAAGATTTTCATTGGTTCATTTCTAAGTTAAATTCAAGGCAATTTGTTGCTTTAAAAGCTCTCTTGGTCTATTTCATTATTAGCATTTTTGCTTAATTTTGTGAAATTTTATAAGGATAAAAAGGCTTGTCAAAATGGTTGCAAGTGCCACAGCACATCGCATCGAATCGCATGTAGTTTGCGCAGCTTCTTGCAGCTTTGTACACCGAGCTCATTAGATCTCCCAAGGCCTAGATTTTGGTTTGCTAACTCTGGACCAGGTCTAGTTTAGGCCTTATAAATTTGTTTTTGGTTTGTGGCTTATCTGAGTGCTCATTCTTTGGCTTAAAGTAGCTACCAAAATCTGTTTTCAAGCAAATAGCTTAAATCCTCAAATCTATCAATCTTGCATTTCTGTGCTTAAAGCTTGTTGATTTTAGTTGGAATTATTCACTTCTAGCATATTTGAGTCTCTGTTCTCAGCTGGTAGCTTTTGGTGCTCTTTTGCTTATCAAGTGCTTATTTCAAATAAGCACTTCCTTAGCAGATTCATATTCCTCCACACAAGGGCCTGTTTTTCCATTTTTCTCATATTCCTAATATTATTTTAAAGTTTTCCTGAATTTTTCAGATTTTTCCTAGCTTGTTTGGTATTTTTCTTGATTTTAATTAGTTTTTAAGCATTTTTAAATAGCATTTAATACAAAAAATTAGAAAAAGGTTCAAAAAAATAATTTTTCAATTTTATTAAGTTTAGATAAATATAAAAAGACAAAAAAGTATTTTTCTAGATTTTTCTTAGTTAAATTTGTATTTTCTAGCATTTTAATTAGTTTTAAATAGTTTTAAATCAATAATAAATATATAAAAGTCTAAAAATATCTTTTCAGTTTTAAAATTAGTTTTATCATATTTTAGATTTTTCTAAGTTTTAATTTTATTTTTCTAGTCTTATTTCATATTTTCTTTTATTTTAGAGTATTATTTAATAGTTAAAAATAGTTTTAAATTAATAATAATTAGATAATTAGTTATAAAAATCATTTTCTTTTCTAAAAGTTTCTTTTATCATTAGGTTTGTAAAATGTATTTTCATATTTTTAGGACTTTTATTTTTTAGATTTCACTTTTTATTTTGTACGCTTACGTTATTTTTAATTTAAACGACGTTTTAGGTTTTAAACGCTCATCACTTTAAATATAGTGATAGCGTTTATTTAATAGGTTTTATCTTTTAATTTTCTTTAATTTGCATTTAAGCCGCCTTTATTTGTTGGCTTTTCGTAGTTATAATATCTTATCACAATCCTTTTCCGCTCAAACTTCTCGATCACTAAACGCTTGATAATCCATTGCACAACTCACCGGGACATAACGACCGGGAAACACTATACTCCTCGATCTTCATTGATTTCGTTTTGAGCGCTTTTAAGTTTTCTTACGCTTTTAGAGAACTTGACTGCTCACAAGACAAGAAAATTTTTGGCGCCGCGGGAGTCAGGCCGATTTATCTCCGCTTTAGCAGATTAGTTGTTTGAATCCTCACTCTTTGTTTATATCATCCATCTCTATATATATATATCCATATTTTCTTCTAAAAATCCAAAACCCAAAAACAAGCAAAACGTATAAAACACAAAAATATTTTCTTTTTGTTTCTATATATGTATCAAATAATAAAAATACAAAAGAATCGCTGCTTTTCTTAATAATTAACAACTTAAAAGATTACCACCGAAACCAAGGCAAAGGCACTACCTAACTGGGGTGCGACCATAATAAGTTCCCGAACTAAAGATATAAAACTTGCCTTTGTGTCCATTGTGATTGGTGTACCTTTTTCAAAGAAGCCATTCATCTTGGATTATTGGTTAAGTTCATCGTTGTTTTGCCTCGATTTTGTGTTAATTGATTTTGTTGTGATATCGACGCTTCGTAACCGTAAAACCCATAAAGATTCTTCTCACCCCATTTTTATAAAACGCCTTCATAATTCTCATTCTCATCCGAAATATTTTCATAATTCCATTTCTCTCCTTAACTCGAGAGTCCTTAGAGTTAACTCTAGTGCATGCGCACTCGCTCTTCTAGATCATTGAGTCCTTTGCGTGATCTAGCGAAATTCCAAGAAGACGCTTCAGAGAGCGTGTCGCCCAAATAGTCGAACCCGAGATTCGCACTATTTCGAGCAACACCATGGCGCATTTAACGCATTATGGCGGAATGCTCCGTGCACCCACCGAGGGTTATGGAGATGCCATCGCTTTACCGGTTATCAATTCGATCACTTTGAATTGAAGACACATTTGATCCAACTTGTGTCTACAAATCAATTCCGCTGGTCCGATCGAGAAGACCCGTATGCACACATCCGTTGGTTCAACCATTTGACATCAACTCTCAATTACAAAGATGTGCCACAACAGTGATCAAATTGATGCTATTTCCGCTCACTTGCGGGGCAACCGATTTGGCCGGAAAAGAACCCCTCGATCCATCGAAACTTGGGAGGATCTTGTCCAAAAGTTTGTCAATTATTTCTTCCTCCATCAAAGACGACTAATCTTAAAATGAAATTTCGGATTTCGCCAAAATTTCGATGAAAATTTTGGAGAGGCATGGGAGAGATTCAAAGATCTCCTCAGAAATGCCCCATCATGAATTCACGGAGCTTCAACAAGTTAATATCTTTTACAATGGGTTGAACGGTAATGATCAAGATTCTTTGAACGCATCCGCGGGTGGCAATATCTTGAATCGTAAACCTAAAGATGTGCTTGAAATTTGCGAGCAGTAAATCAAAGTTCCTATTTCTCGCAACAAAGTCAATGTTCAACACTCGCTTCTTCATCCGGTAACTCTTCCGAAGTTAGCATCCGATAGTCGCTCTAACGGACATCATCCATTGTATGATAAAAGAGGTAAAGGAAATCAAAAGCGAAATTCATAAGCCCGAACCAATCAAAGCCAGAACAAGGTGTGTGAAACTTGTAGTGGTCCACATGCGTATTATGATTGTCAAGCAACCGATGCTTCCTTTACCAAGCTCCCGTAGCTTCGTAAACCACAATCAATACCGACCACAGTCGATCCTCACTACTGCACCTAGCGGTATGACACCACCGGTTTTCCTCCTGCAAAACCATGGCAATCGTAACCATGGAAATCAAAATCGCTTTGTTCGAATCAAGGACAAAATTTCAATAACTCTCAAAATTTCAATCAAAACCGAACAATTTCAACCAACCTCAACCATATCAAGCTCCTAATCATCAAAGTTATCAACCACCTCCTCAAGCTCCCATGCCAAATGACTTCATGAAATGATCGAGGCAAACATGCGATCAATGCAAACTCGGATCAATAACATGAGAGGTGAGCTAAAAGGAAATTGATACCACATTATCTCGGCAGACAAATGAGTTAAAGAATATGATGAGCGCTTCATGAACATGAATATGAACAAAGCTTCGCCATCTTCCGGAGGACTCCCAAGCAATACTATTACCAATCCCAATGCCGAGTTGAAAGCCGTCACCACTGTAGTGGTAAGACGCACAATGGACCTTCGACTCCTATGCCCCTCCTCCCGTGGCATTTAGTCAAGTTACCAAGGAGACAACGGACAAGGTGCATTATTCAAGCCCACGGCATCAAGACACGTCCCACCTTCGGTAGTCCAAGCTTTAAGTCCGGAACCCGATGTTCCAAGAAAATCTTGAGCCGTAAAACACTTCCATCCCGGCTCAAAAGTCTAGTCGCCTTCCTTACCCATCAAGAATGAATGATGAGAAGCTCAAAGACAAAACAAAGAGCAAATGGAGAAATTTTTCCAAATCTTCAATGAGCTTCACTTTGATATAAGCTTCGTTGATGCTCTCGCTCTAATGCCTAAATTTGCATCCACGCTTAAAGGCTTACTCACCAACAAAGACAAGCTATCGAGATGGCTAAAACTCCTCTCAATGAGCAATGCTCAGACCATTCTTAATAAGCTTCCCGAAAGCTTGAAGACCCCGGCCGGTTTTTAATCCCGTGAGATTTCTTGGGATGTTTCAATGCTCCGCCTTGGCCGATCTTGGCGCTAGCATTAACCTCATGCCACTCTCGGTGGAAGAAACTGCTCTTCCCGAACTTTCATCCACTCGTATGACACTCGAGCTAGCGGATCGCACTGTAACTCGTCCACTGGGATAGCCGAGGATGTCGTGATGAAAGTGGGAAAGTTTCACTTTCATGCCGACTTTGTTGTAGTAGACTTCGATGCGCATCCTAGAGTTCCCTCATCTTGGGAGAGCTTTCTTAAAACGAGTCGTGCTCGATCGATGTGTTTGCGGAAGAGTTGACCATACGGGTTGACAACGAAGAGCTCACGTTAAATATTAACCAAGACTCCAAACCTCTATACAAAAGAGTGTTGCCACAATTGATCAAAAATCTGAAAGAATCAATGCAACACTCTCAAATTTCACGGTTAAGAGTGTTCACCAAAACGTCTTTGAGCTCAAAGCTTTGAAAATTACCCCGGTTCAAGCAAATGGTTTGAAAGTCGTACTGTGGAAGTCAAGAGTGTTCTTGATGATGATGACGATGATCTAGAATCGGAGACTTCATCGGAAGTGGTGGAAACCGCTAGCTCTAAGAGCACACCACTTGTCCCACCTCCGCATCGCTTTGTCGCATCGAGATTGTTAAGTCCGTGGATGAAACCAAACTCTTCGCCATCCGAGTTGGATGATGATGTTTGTGATCCAATGGGAGACATTCTTCCCATTGATGAATTGCTCAAAATGATCCATCATCTTCTAGTCTTATTCCCGACTCTTCCATCCCTTCTCTCACTCCCGATGAGGAAGATGACAACTTTGGAATGAAGTCGATGCATTTCTTAGTGATGAGTCAATTCCAACGGAATTGATAACACTTACCTTGATCCGGAGGAGACATCCTTTTCCGGAAAGTCTGTTGATTGAAGAACCATTTCCCACCCTCCTCCCGGACATCTTCTTGACAATCACCATCTAAGCTTCAAGTTTAAGCTTAAAGATGTCAAACCGGTGATTTGCTTCTCTCTCGAGGAATGGACATGCATTCTCATGTACGTCTTTATTCCATTCTTCACGATGGTGTGGTTGCTCTTTCCTTTTCTCTTTCGGGAATGAGGACACCATCTTTGACCCCGTATCATCCCTTATAGTTTCTACTATTAACAATACCGCGGTTATATCTCGTCGGTGTGGAACTTTCGATGTTCATATGTTCATTAACATTGTGAACGAAAGTCCGATCGAGATTGGTTTTCCACGTTACTTTCCCATGAACAAATGAATGCGGGTCGAGTCAAGCTAGCGACTCGGTAATCAAAAACAAGAGCATGCAATATGGGTTTTCACCCATATTTCGCCTTCTCACCTCTTTCTACCACCCTAGTGTGGGGGTTGCCACATGTTAAAAAAAAAAAAAAAAAAAAAAAAAATCTTCTTTCTAAATAATGGCCGTAGTATTTCCTTTTACGTTTTTTGTTTCGCATAACCGCGGTACTTTGAATATTGAGGGCAATATTCATTTCTAAGTGTGGGGAATTCTCACGAATTTCATATATTATCTACCCAATTCCCGCTTTTGGCCAAAATTTTTTTTGGAGTAAGTGTTCTACACTTTCTCATTTGGTTATCATCCGCCATGTTTGATAGACTAAAGGATTGGCTAATCCAGAGCAAACGGCTCTTGGTAAAGATTTCTCAAACCGCTTATATGGCTTGCAATTTGCCCAAAATTGTATGGTTCTCAACTCACCATATCCTAAAAAGTGAAGAGTTGGCTAGCCCGCAAGATTATGGCTTGTGGTAAAGGCGTGGAAAACCATAATTGGTAATCGACTCACCAAAGATAATGTTGATAATTTATCTAAGAGTTGGCTAGTCCGTAAGGGTACGGCTCGGTAAAGACAAAATCAAATCCGTTGAAAGTCGGTGGTTTGCTCAAAATCACATGGTTATCGGTGTACCATGGTTCTTACTTGAACTCAAACATTTGGCTACTCCGAAGTAATGGCTTTTGGTAAAGAGATTAAAATCCATTATGTTTTCTCAAATCATTGCTAGGGACTAGCAATATCTCGATGTGGGGATTGATGAGTGTCTAAATACTCATCATTTTTGTACAAAATAAACTGCAAATTCATCCGAAAACACTCGAAACACATCAAAATGATCAAAATATCACAAATCGTTGTTTTATGTGTTTTAAATGCAAAATATCAAAATCGATGAAAAACATATCAAATTTGCAAAATTGCGCTTTAGTCCCCAAGTTTCAAAAGTTGTCAAAAATAGTCCCCGAGCACATAATTTCAAAAGTAAAGTCACCAAAGGTCCTTTTAAAATCAAAAGTTGTCAAATTTAGTCCTTTGGTGAAAAATATTAAAAGTTTGAGAAAATTACAAAATGGTCCTTCAAGTTTCAAAATTGGCGAAATGGTCCTGAAAATTGCAAAATGGCAACATTGGTCCTTATACTTTCGAGAGTGTCACTTTTGGTCCCTTGAAACAAGTTTGAGATGTTGGCGCTTAGGTCCCTACATTTTCGTGATTTACACCTTTAGTCCTCAAGTTTTAAACTACTTAACTTAATTTTGGACCCTTTCCTATTCGACCCCTGTCAAAACAATTGTGAACCCCTAGTATTAACCACTTGCTGGTCAAATAGTCAAACAAAGCAATGGGCGCCAAAAGTCACCACTATCAACCGCTTCCCCGCAACTAGCTTCCCCCCATCCCCTCCTCACCAATCACTCAAACATGTTCCCCACTCCACAACTAACTTCCAAGGTTCATTAATTGCACCCTAACCCTCACTCAACCTCCAATGGGCGTAAAGCCATTTTGGCGCCAAAATCTAATTAAACGGCCAAGATCAATTTTTCCAATCCAAGGGCTAAAATGGTGGGATCAAATCGTAAGAAAGAGAAAAGATTGGGTATAAAAGAGAAGGAAGAGAAGAAGCAAAGAGTAGAATTTTTAGTTGTAATTTACTTTTATGTCGCTTTTAATAAGAATGTCTTAGTTTTCTTCAAAATTTGTAATATTTTGTTCTTAAATCTATCAAATCAAGTTACCTTTGCAGCTTTATTAAAGTTTTAATCATTAATTCCAAGTTTCCAACTATTTTTTCACATTTTAGCAATGTTGTTGAAATTTTCCATTTCTTAATCACACTCAAAAGCTTTACAATGCTTGTTTCTCGCTTTATAAGCTTAAATAAGCTTATTATAGCCTTGTATAAGCTTAAGTTCAAGTTTCAATAAAGTTTGTATCTTGGTCAACAAAAGTCAAACAGGGGCATAATTGGCATTGATTGGGTTAATGGGTGAATCAGCTATGGAATTGGGTTGAAATGGAGCCAGTGTAGGGATTTATTTAGGATTAGTGTTCTCTGGTACTTTGTTTCAGGCCATTGTGGCCTAGGACTACTTGTAAGTCACTTTTAAAATTTCATTTGCAATATCTGTCTTAGTAGTTATAACTAGTTCCAATATCTTTAAATAGTTGCATTTAGGGTATTTGAACTTATTTGGATCATAATCTTAGGATAGTTTAGAGTTTAGCTCAGTTTCACTTGTTTAACTGTAGTACAAAGGGTGTTTGGATTGATTGATATATATGTCCTAGAGTTTTATTCAGTGGTTGCTCTTTATGGTTTCATGTTTGTTTAGTATAAGTATGATCATTTGAGTCTTGGTTTAGGTCTGCAACATCACAGAAAGTCAAAATTTACTTAAACAATCCCAACAGTTAACCTGTTGGATTTTTGGAAATCCAATCTTTTGTTTTGAGTTCAAAAGTGTTAAACAAAGCTTGCAGAGGTTCAATTTCATCATATAACATCCATCTAAGTACTTAAAATCAGTGGCAAAGTTGGACAAAGTCAACTTTTCATGTTTAGTTCAAAAGTCAAAAACAGAAAACCATGTTTTGAGCTAACTGAGAAAGATTTTTCATTGGTTCATTTCTAAGTTAAATTCAGTGCAATTTGTTGCTTTAAAAAGCTCTCTTGGTCTATTTCATTATTAGCATTTTTGCTTAATTTTGTGAAATTTTTATAAGGATAAAAAAGGCTTGTCAAAATGGTTGCAAGTGCCACATGCACTCCGAGCATTGAACTCACATGAGTTTGTGCAGCTTCTTGCAGCCTTGTACACCGAGCTCATTAGATCTCCCAAGGCCTAGATTTTGGTTTGCTAACTCGGACCAGGTCTAGTTTAGGCCTTATAAATTTGTTTTTGGTTTGTGGCTTATCTGAGTGCTCATTCTTTGGCTTAAAGTAGCTACCAAAATCAGTTTTCAAGCAAATAGCTTAAATCCTCAAATCTATCAATCTTGCATTTCTGTGCTTAAAGCTTGTTGATTTTAGTTGGAATTATTCACTTCTAGCATATTTGAGTCTCTGTTCTCAGCTGGTAGCTTTTGGTGCTCTTTTGCTTATCAAGTGCTTATTTCAAATAAGCACTTCCTTAGCAGATTCATATTCCTCCACACAAGGGCCTGTTTTTCCATTTTTCTCATATTCCTAATATTATTTTAAAGTTTTCCTGAATTTTTCAGATTTTTCCTAGCTTGTTTGGTATTTTTCTCTATTTTAATTAGTTTTAAGCATTTTAAATAGCTTTTAATACAAAAATTAGAAAAGGTTCAAAAAATAATTTTTCAATTTTATTAAGTTTAGATAAATATAAAAGACAAAAAGTATTTTTCTAGATTTTTCTTAGTTAAATTTGTATTTTCTAGCATTTTAATTAGTTTTAAATAGTTTTAAATCAATAATAAATATATAAAAGTCTAAAAATATCTTTTCAGTTTTAAAATTAGTTTTATCATATTTTAGATTTTTCTAAGTTTTAATTTTATTTTTCTAGTCTTATTTCATATTTTCTTTTATTTTAGAGTATTATTTAATAGTTAAAAATAGTTTTAAATTAATAATAATTAGATAATTAGTTATAAAATCATTTTCTTTTTCTAAAAAGTTTCTTTTATCATTAGGTTTGTAAAATGTATTTTTCATATTTTTAGGACTTTTATTTCTTAGATTTCACTTTTTATTTTGTACGCTTACGTTATTTTTAATTTAAACGTCGTTTTAGGTTTTAAACGCTCATCACTTTAAATATAGTGATAGCGTTTATTTAATAGGTTTTATCTTTTAATTTTCTTTAATTTGCATTTAAGCCGTTTTTATTTGTTGGCTTTTCTCGTAGTTATAATATCTTATCACAATCCTTTTCCGCTCAAACTCCTCGATCACTAAACGCTTGATAATCGTTTGATTGATCCATTGCATACTCCTCGGATCTTCATTGACATAACGACCGGGAAACATTGTACTCACTCGGATCTTCATTGCACATGATGCAAAAACAAAGATCGAAAATCTTTTTGGATTTTTGATTTTATAAGAAAATACAAACATATACAGATGGATGGTATGAACAAAGAGTGAATATCCAAATCACTAATCTGCTAGACGGAAGATAATCACCACAGCTCCCCGGCAGCGGCGCCAAAAATTTGGTCTGGTCTCAGACGGTCAAGTCTAATCACACAAGCTGGCCACTTGTGAATGGCCAACCGTAACAGACTTAAAACAACCTAAAACCAAATGCAATGAAGATCTGAGGAGTATAGTGTTTCCCCGGGTCGTTATGTCCCAGCGAGCTATGCAATGGATTATCAAAAGTATAGTGATCGGGAGATTTGAACGGAAAAGGAGATTGTGAATTATTATAACTACAGGAAAAGCCAACAAATTAAAACGGCTTAAATGCAAATTAAAGAAAACTAAAAAGATAAAAAATATTAAATAAACGCTATCACTATTTGCAAAATGATGTTTTTCTATGATTTTATAAAACAAAATGACTTAAATAAACTATTTTAATTAAAACGTAAACTTAAAATATCTAAAAACGTGGCCTAAAATGAAAACGTACGTTATGTACGAAAATTACGCTGGAGCGCAAGATAAAACGTAAAATTTGTGAAATAAAAGTCCTACGAATGTAAAAACAATTTTCTCACGTACTACATGACAAAAGAAAATTTTAGGAAAAGTCGGTATTTTTCGACTTTTAAATTATTTATTATGATTTAAAACTATTTTAATCTAATTTAATTATAAAAATACTAAACTTTTAGAAAAATCAAATTTTCACGTAAAATACTTTAAGGCCCACTTGGTTTTGGGAAAATGAAAAGGGTACACTACTTTACGAAATAAGCAACTAATAAGCAAATAAGCTAAGCTTAAAACCGATTTGGTACTTAAATATTAAATGGTGCAATATTAAACCCGAAAAGACCCTAGGCGAGATGGTGTTGAGGTGTTGTGTTGTGAAGTGAGCAAGAGGTCCTGTGTTCGAATCTCGTGGTACCTTTTGCAAAATATTTTTTTTTTCAAATTTTCTTTTGCAACTTTTTATAAGACCAAAATAAGACTTTTTGTAAAAACTTTTTTTGCCAAACCTTGAATAAGCAGCTTAGGACCGCTTATCCACAACAGCTAACAAAAGAAAGATGAGCACTAGTCTAAATAAGCAATATCTTGATGTAGTCTTAGCACCAAATAAAGAAATAAGCACTAAGGTAAGCTATTTAAACCAAGAAAATGACAATTAAGAAACTCAAATAAGCTAGCAATAAGGAAATGGGCTACTCTAATGGAGAAAATAAGCGCTTTTAAGCAAATGAGATCTTAGGCTAATCAAGGGCATAAGCATACAATGAGAGGATAAGCTATTCTACAAACTACAAGAAGCATTAAATAAGTCGAAACCAACTAAACTAATCTATACTACCTAAAAGCACTAGTGTATCCTAGATAAGCTAATGGGATTCTAAAATAAGCTAAAACTAGGGTTGCTACAAGAATAAGAAACCACCCTAAGGGGCTTGTTTTGGCTTAAAATAAGCTCTAATAAGCACTATCTAAATACTATAAATGATACTATCTTATAGCTAACCTAGTGAATACCAAGTATACCAAATTTCGAGTCTAGGTCCTAATATTAAGCCAATTAGACATCAAGAAAAAGCAGATATGGGCACTATGGGACCCGATGTAACGATTAATGAAAATGGTTCAGATGATTTTAAGTGCAATTTTAAGCTAAATAAAGCTATCCTAAGTGCAAACAAACTACTGAAATATAAAGATGGGTATGTGAGGTTGCAAGAAAAGTGATTTGGAAAGAGTTTGGACCAAAAATAAGCGTGGAGAAGTCATCAAACAATGAGCCATACAACTTTGCTTTACGTGAAAGGTGACGTAAATGTAATGGATTTTTTATAAACCAAACTTGCAATCTTGGTGATACAAGTTAAAGTCTAGTTGCAAAGTGATTTGAACCTTAAGACACTTTGACTTTGAGAGTCAAAGTGGGTAAAAAAAGGTTTTGGACAAAAATAAGCATGAACCAAACACTCCTTAATAAGCATGAAAATGTAATTCTACCCTAGTTTAGGATAAAATTAGGCATGAACCGATTAGAACTTAATAATAAAACATTAACTAATACTAGAATCGAGTTCAACCCACAATTCAGCTTAACCAATCCAATATGACCCTCTTTGACTTTCGTTGACTTTTTCCAAAATTTAGAAAGTGAGAGATGATCTAAGATTAAGCTCAAAGATAAGCTATTGTTGCTTATCCGAGCTTATAAACCAATAATAACCACAAGTATTCCAATGAATTTAAGAATCACTTAAAAGTAAAATGACTTTTATTTAGAAAATGGAAGGCTTACAAAGCTTAACATATGAACTAACAACTGAAATTAATTCTATTAAACTAAACAAAGTAATTAACTTATACAATACTTAGAACATGAAACCCAGAAATATTTTGCATTAAAATTTAAAACCATTACAAGTAAAAATAGAGAAAAGGTCTAAAAAACAGTGACAAGTCTTTTTTTTCTGTCTTCTCTCTACTTATAGCTCCTCAAAAAGTCTTTTTTCTTCATTCTTGGCCATTGGATTTGTCCTACTTGATCTCAACCATTGATTCATGAATTTGGCGCCAAATCTTGCAACTGGGTATTTGTGATTTGGAGGGTAGTGTTTGGAGGGTGGGATAGGGTGGTTGTGATGATGGGGGTGGAGTGTTTGCAGGGTGTGTGATGATGGGGATGACAGGGGTAAAGTATTTGCAGGCGTAGGTGAGGTGGAAGGAGAACCCATAGGGTTTAATGTTTTAAAGTGGGCGGGTTTTAAAGCCGGGTTGGATGGGTTAATAACAAAGGGTTGGGTCGGGTTTTGGATTGGGCCCGGTAAGGTCATTAGGATTGGATATGGTTTAGGACTAATATTGTGATCCAATTAGTATTCCAAGGACCAAAGTTGTAAAATCAAAATGCAGGGACCATTCATGTAATTAAAATGTAACCCAAGGGCTAGTTTTGACAATCTCCAAAATCCAAGGGTCAAACTTGCAAATCTCAATTAGTTGAAGGACCATTTTGCCATTTTCTGAAATTTGAAGGACTGAAACTGTAATTTCCTCAAACTTTTTATATTTTTCACCAAAGGACTAAATTTGACAACTTATGATTTAAAAAGGACCTTTGGTGATTTTACTTTTGAAATTTTGACTCAGGGACTAGTTTTGACAAATTTTGAAAGTTGAGGGACTGAAACTGCCATTTATGCAAACTTTGCTCATTTTTCATCTGATTTTGAACATTTTGCATCTGAAACATATAAAATGCAATTTTGGAATATTTTCAGTATTTTGATGCATTTCGAGCATTTTAGACGCTTTAGCTCTTCGATTGATTAAAATGATGAGTATTTACACACTCATCAATCCCCACACTAAACTATTGCTAGTCCCTAGCAATCTTTTGAGAAAACTATGGATTTGAAACTCTTTACCAAAAGCCATTACTCGAGTAGCCAAATGTTTTAGTTCAAGTAAGAACCATGGTACATCGATAACCATGTGATTTTGAGCAAATCACCGACTTTCAACGGATTTGATTTGTCTTTACCGAAGCCGCTTGCTCGGACTAGCCAACTCTTAGATAAATTATCAATATTATTTTTGGTGAGTCGATTACCAATTATGGTTTTTCCATCGCCTTTACCACAAGCCATAAACTCATGCTAGCCAACTCTTCACTTTTTAGGATATGGTGAATAATACCATACAATTTTGGGCAAATTGCAAGCCGATAAACGGATTTGAGAAATCTTTACCAAGAGCCGTTTGCTCTGGATTAGCCAATCCTTTAGTTTATTAGACAAGGCGGATCGATAACCAAATGAGAAAGTGTAAACACTTACTCCAAAAAAAATTTTGGCCAAAACGGGAATTGGTATAATTATATGATAAAATTCGAGAATCCCCACACTTAGAAATGAATATTGCCTCAATATTCAAAGTACCTACCGTTATGCCGAAACAAAGAACGAAAAGGGAAATACTACGGCCATTATTTAGAAAGGTTTTTTTTTTTTTTTTTTTTTTTTTTTTGAAACATGGGGCATCACCCCACACTTAGTGGTAGAAAGGGTAAGAAGTCGAAATATGGGTGAAAACCCATATGGTGTGTGCATCGTTTTTGATTTCCGAGTCGCTAGCTTGACTCGACCCCTAATTCATTGGTTCATGGGAAGCAAAGTGGAATAGACAATCTCCATCGGACTTTCATTCAAGATGTTTGACAAACATTTGAAGCACGAGAAAGTTCCACACCGATGAGATATACATAGAAAGACCCGGCTCACAAATGATAAATGAAAATGCCGGGTCAAAGATAGTGTCCTCACTCCCGAACGAGTGAAGAAGAGAGAAGTCACCAAGTAGGTGAAGAAAAGAAGGAAGATCATGATAACAATCATAACTAGATCTTCTTCCTGGATTAAGTGCAATTGCACTTATTTGGATTTTATTGGTTGAGCTCTTTGGGTTGGAAGGCATCTCGGTTGGGAGGGTGGGAGCATTTGTCATAACTATGCAAATTGAGATTCTCTCCCCAATCATGATTTTGCCATCCAAACAATCATACTCAAAGGAGATATGATATGAGAGAGTTCACCGAGAACTCCTCATGAAGAGAATCAATCACATAATGTGAATTTGTGAACTCTTGTTCCATTGTGGGCTCATCACAATCCTCACCGAGTATCAAAGAGTGGATTCTCAGAATTAAAGTGAATTCGAGTCGAATTCAAATAGAGGATTGGTGAAAGTAGCTTTGAATGTTTCGGGAACAAAGTGATCAACATTCTCATCGGATTGTTGGAGTAAGAAGTGAGTGAACGATCATTATCAATGAGACTTTCGCCTCCCCGATCGGCTTCAAATCAAAGAGTGGATTGATGTGAGTGAGTTCACCGGAGAACTCCTCAAGGGGATCGAGATCGATTGTGGAAGTGATGCCTCAACGCACTCGATGTCTCCATAGGAAGCACAATCGTCGCTAAGATCGTAGAAAGTTTCAAAATGATCTTGAGAACACTCAAGAGGAAAGGAATATCACACGATGCTCGAGAATTCCCTGTGACTCTCTTGGGATTGGGACAAGGTTCTCAACACTAGACTTTATGAATTCGTCCGATTCCTTTTCGTGAACAAGGTCAAGATGCTCATCCCCATGTTCGAGAGAGTGAGTGGGAGCTTGGTGTGATAACAATGATCGAGGGAGTTTAGAAGGACTAGCATACATATGTTTTATACTTAACATTTGTTCTTCCGCTAGTAATTCCATCATAGTCTTTTCTCCCCGACTTTTCATGGAAGGAATTTCAACCGATGAACTTGATGAACCGTTATAAAATTGTAGGATATCAAGGATATCTTCATCATCATCGCCATCGTGAATGAAACGGAATCGAGAGCTAGATTTGGCCGCTTTTTTTTGCAATTGATTCCCCAATGCATTGTTCAAAGGCAATTGGGAATCTAATTTAGCGCCCGCCTTCTTGCTAACAAAACTTCCATGGATTTCTCATTTGGATTATCTTGGGAGGACATAGCCGACTCCTCCTTAAGTTCTTTTAATAACCCGAGTCTTGTGAGAAGGTCCGTCGTAGTTTCATGAGGAGTCGCTTGAATCATTTGGCATGTGGAGGTTGGTCTTGATATGAAGAGTCGTAATTGTTACAAGGAATTGGGTTCCTGTTTGACAATCCGAGCTAGAGTGAGGACCTCCACAATACTCACAACAAGAAACTGATGTGGTTGTGAGTGGTATGTGTTGTAGTCATAATTGGTATCAGAACCCGCTTCATAGACAAGCGTGTTTCCGATTGACAATCGAACTGAGTGTGAACCACCACAAGACTCACAACAATAAACTGCCGAGTCTCACAGGTGGTAGCTGATGGAATAAATCACCGTGTTATGGTAGGAATAGGGATCCCGGTTATAGATGCACCCGCTTCCCGATTCCACCATGCTACAACCGGGGCAATTGCCACCATTATAAGGACCACCACACCATTGACAACCAAGAGGGTGAGGATAAGACATAGATAGAATCAAAGGTTTTCGAGGGTAGGGATGAAGAATCAAAGATGTGAGAGGGTAAAGATGGATATTTTGGATTTTTGGATAGACATGATGCAAAACAAAGATCGAAAATCTTTTGGATTTTGATTTTATAAGAAAATACAAACATATACTGTATGGATGGTATGAACAAAGAGTGAATATCCAAATCACTAATCACTAGACGGAAGATAATCACCACAGCCTCAAGCAATGGCGCCTAAAATTTGATCCGGTCTCGACGGTCAAGTCTAATCACACAAGTCGCCACTGTGAATGGCCAACCGTAATGCACTTAAAACAACCTAAACCAAATGCAATGAAGATCCGAGGAGTATAGTGTTTCCTGTCGTTATGTCCCAAATGAGCTATGCAATGGATTATCAAAAGTATAGTGATCGGGAGATTTGAACGGAAAAGGAGATTGTGAATTATTATAACTACAGAAAAGCCAACAAATTAAAACGGCTTAAATGCAAATTAAAGAAAACTAAAAGATAAAAATATTAAATAAACGCTATCACTATTTGCAAAATGATGTTTTTCTATGATTTTATAAAACAAAATGACTTAAATAAACTATTTTAATTAAACGTAAACTTAAAATATCTAAAAACGTTTAAAATGAAAACGACGTTATGTACGAAAATTACGCTTGAGAGCAAGATAAAACGTAAAATTTGTGAAATAAAAGTCCTACGAATGTAAAACAATTTTCTCACGTACTACATGACAAAAGAAAATTTTAGGAAAAAGCGGGTATTTTTCGACTTTTAAATTATTTATTATGATTTAAAACTATTTTAATCTAATTTAATTATAAAAAATACTAAACTTTTTTAGAAAAATCTGAAATTTTCACAGAAAATACTTTAAGGCCTACTGGTTTTGGGAAAAATGAAAAAGGGGTACACTACTTTACGAAATAAGCAACTAATAAGCAAATAAGCTAACAAGCTTAAAAACTGATTTGGTACTTAAATATTAAATGGTGCAATATTAAACCTGAAAAGACCCTAGGGCAGATGGTGTTGAGGTGTTGTGTTGTGAGCGTGAGCAAGAGGTCCCAGGTTCGAATCCTGTGGTACCTTTTTGCAAAATATATTTTTTTTTTCAAATTTTCTTTTTGCAACTTATAAATAAGACCAAAATAAGAACTTTTTGTGAAAACTTTTTTGTTAAACCTTGAATAAGGCTTTAGGACCGCTTATCCACAACAGTTAACAAAAGAAAGATGAGCACTAGTCTAAATAAGCAATATCTTGACAGAGTCTTAGCACCAAATAAAGAAATAAGCACTAAGGTAAGCTATTGAAACCAAGAAAATGACAATTAAGAAACTCAAATAAGCTAGCAATAAGGGAAATGGGCTACTCTAATGGAGAAAATAAGCAGCTTTTAAGCAAATGAGATCTTAGGCTAATCAAGGGGCATAAGCATACAATGAGAGGATAAGCTATTCTACAAACTACAATAAGCATTAAATAAGCTGGAAACTAACTAAACTAATCTATACTACCTAAAAAGCACTAGTGTATCCTAGATAAGCTAATGGGATTCTAAAATAAGCTAAAACTAGGGGTCGCTAAAGAATAAAAACCGGTCCTAAGGGCTTGTTTCGCTTAAAAATAAGCTCTAATAAGCACTATCTAAATACTATAAATGATACTATCTTATAGCTAACCTAGTGAATACCAAGTATACCAAATTTCGTAGTCTAGGTCCTAATATTAAGCCAATTAGACATCAAGAAAACAAGATATGGGCACTATGGGACCGATGTAACGCTTAATGAAAATGGTTTGGGATGATTTTAAGTGCAATTTTAAGCTAAATAAAGCTATCCTAAGTGCAAACAAACTACTGAAATATAAAGATGGGTATGTGAGGTTGCAAGAAAAGTGATTTGGAAAGAGTTTGGACCAAAAATAAGTCAGGAGAAAGTCAAACAAATAGCCATACAATTGCTTTACGCGAAAGGTGATGTAAATGAATGGATTTTTTTATAAACCAAACTTGCAATCTTGGTGATACAAGTTAAAGTCTAGTTGCAAAGTGATTTGAACCTTAAGACACTTTGACTTTGAGAGTCAAAGTGGGTAAAAAAAAAGGTTTTGGACAAAAAATAAGCATGAACCAAACACTCCTTAATAAGCATGAAAATGTAATTCTACTCCTAGTTTAGGATAAAATTAGGCATGAACTGATTAGAACTTAATAATAAAACATTAACTAATACTAGAATCAGAGTTCAACCCACAATTCAGTTAACCAATCCAATATGACCCTCTTTGACTTTCGTTGACTTTTTCCAAAATTTAGAGAAAGTGAGATGAATTAAGATTAAGCTCAAGATAAGCTATTGTTGCTTATCTGAGCTTATAAACCAATAATAACCACAAGTATTCCAACAGAATTTAAGAATCACTTAAAAGTAAAATGACTTTTATTTAGAAAATGGAAGGCTTACAAAGCTTAACATATGAACTAACAACTGAAATTAATTCTATTAAACTAAACAAAGTAATTAACTTATACAATACTTAGAACATGAAACCCAGAAATATTTTGCATTAAAATTTAAAACCATTACAAGTAAAAATAGAGAAAAGGTCTAAAAACAAAGGACAAGTCTTTTTTTTCTGCCTTCTCTACTTATAGCTCCTCAAAAAGTCTTTTTCTTCATTCTTGGCCATTGGATTTGTCCTACTTGATCTCAACCATTGATTCATGAATTTGGCGCCAAATCTTGCAACTGGGTATTTGTGATTTGGAGGGTAGTGTTTGGAGGGTAGGGATAGGGTGGTTGTGATGATGGGGGGGTGGAGTGTTTGCAGGGTGTGTGATGATGGGGATGACAGGGGTAAAGTATTTGCAGGCGTAGGTGAGGTGGAAGGAGAACCCGTGAGGGGTTTAATGTTTTAAATCATGGTTTTAAAGCCGGTTGGATGGGTTAATAACAAAGGGGTTGGGTCGGGTTTGGATTGGGCCCGGTAAGGTTGGGCTAGGATTGGATATGGTTTAGGACTAATATTGTGATCCAATTAGTATTCCAAGGACCAAAGTTGTAAAATCAAAATGCAGGACCATTCATGTAATTCAAAATGTAACCCAAGGGCTAGTTTTGACAATCTCCAAAATCCAAGGGTCAAACTTGCAAATCTCAATTAGTCAAGGACCATTTTGCCATTTTCTCAAATTTCAAGGATCAAACTGTAATTTCCTCAAACTTTTATATTTTTCACCAAAGGACTAAATTTGACAACTTATGATTTAAAAGGACCTTGGTGATTTTACTTTGAAATTTTGACTCGTGGACTAGTTTTGACAAATTTTGAAAGTCGAGGGACTGAACTCGCCATTTATGCAAACTTTGCTCATTTTTCATCCGATTTTGAACATTTTGCATCCGAAACATATAAAATGCAATTTTGGAATATTTTCAGATTTTGATGCATTTCGAAGCATTTTTAGACGCTTATAGCTCAGATTGATTAAAACGATGAAGATTTACACACTCATCAATAGGCAACTCCACACACCTTACTATTAGCAATCTATTCATATTTTCTGATTTCACTTCAAAATAAGTACTTAAAATTAGAACTTCATAACAGCCGAACTTGTGACATAATAGAATACCTGCTCCAAGAGCAAGTCCAAACAACCTCTGATGTTCCTAATATAGGCAAACAAACAAAAACTCATATCATAATGAATAAATGATTCAGCCAATTAACCATAATAGGTTACTAAAACAACTAAAAGACTTTAATAATTTTGAGTTATTCACTGAGGTGTTTTCACAAACACTTGGCTAATTGAATCATAAAACACAGGTGTGATCACTGTTTGTGTCATCCGTAATAGTTACCTTGTATGTGGTTCGTTGGACTACCGTCTGCAGTTGTAGAAGCGTGGCAGGTAGGTTAGGCGGTCGCATCGTTCACATCAAACAGAGCCGTTGTGATTTGTCTTAAGGGGTGACATGCCTTTGAGAGAGATGTCTATGACGGTCTGCAGCAGTATTTGATATCGTCTGAATCATCTTCTAGTTTTTGGCGTCTTCACCGCTTTCGAGAGATGAGATAGATGTGAGAGTCGTTGTCAAAGGTGAGATAACGAGATATCTACGACGGTCTCATAAAGATTTTTCGCCAAAGTTCGTGCCAGTTCTCAAAAACGTGTTAGCCCTAAACGACAGTTTTTGTCGCCGTTTTGTAAGCTTGCATTAATATATATATAATATCAACTACCAACAATATTTTCGCCTTCTCTCCCCAAATGCACCTCACTCGCTACGACACTCCAATATAACATCATATCGCAGTATCGCACCACACTATTCTCTTAATTTTTTTTTCTTGACATTAACATCAAACACCTTCACAAAACAAAAGCAATTTCAACATTTTACACAAAAACAATAACAACTTGAATTAACACTTGAATATGAGATGCAGTGGTACGTCGTCGCTTCGCTTCTAACCGTTCTCACTAGTTCTCAGGTAACCCCTAATTTCACAACTATTTATACACCACTCAATTTATAATGCTTCGAGTTTAGCTTAATTTAACTTATGATCTGTTAGGTTTAATGCTATTTGATCTCTTTATTACACATAGTGAACTACTTGAACTGCTTTATTAGGTTTAATTTGAAATAACTGCTTCTAAAATGTCATTGTAATGATTTCCGATCTTCGCACTTCTTCGAAATTAGTAGAAAATGAAGTTATGGTTAGTTAACTAGGTTAGGTTAAATGTTATGTGATCTCTAATGTGTGTGTGTGTTTAGTGTACACACTGGATTTAATTGAGTTGCTCGTTAAGTGTATTTGTTACTAGGTGTTTTTAAAGTGTGATTAGAAGGATTTTATGATGGTTTTTTATCGTCGTCTTTCGTTTTTACGATATTACAGTGAGTAATTAGTGTATCTAATTTGTTAATTTTGTCGTTTATAGCTTCGAAGTTGATTGAGTTTAGTATAATTTGAATTTGTTAATTTTGTCATTTTAGTTGTGTTAATTAGGTTAGGTTTATTGTTATGCGATATCTGTAATGTGTTATTTATACACATGGTGAACTAATGAAGTCGCTTTTTGATTTACAATATTCTAATGAGTAGATTGGTTCTACAGTGTTTTATTATAGGCACGCCCCTAACATTTTTTTTTTTTTTTTGGGGGTGGAGGCAAGTTGATTTAACATTGAGTAGTGTGTCTTCTTTTAGTTGTTAGGTTTTTGTGGAAATCGTAGAATTGGAAACGTGTTTATACATAATTTTGTACGTGGAATACTGTGATTTGTTTGGTATGGTTGATGTTTGATGTTAATTAAGTCCGTTTCTGATGGAATGATTCCGATTTTGTTGTTGATGGCAGGGAATTTTGACTACATTATCACAGAGTGACGGTGGATATAAATATGACTATGCAACTATTCCTTTTCTTGCTGAGATCTTCAAGGTACGTATTTGGTTATGTGATTAGATATCGTTTAGTTGATCTATTTTAGATACTAACAAAGTATAAGGGCTTTTTGGAATTGCTTATATTTTCTACTTATAGGAAGAATCATAGAGCAGAATAGTGTTTGGATTTTTATTAAGTTTTGACAAATCAAGGGAAGAACGTTAAAGAGTTGCATATCTCTTTGTAAAGGTTTTTATGTGAGATTTAAGAGTAAAAATCGAATTTTGTCCCAAAATACCCCAAATAAGCAGATAAGCAAAAGAAATTCATCTGCAGTAATCTCAAACACCCTCTATATGACAATTGCATGCAAGGGATAACTTTGTATTTGGAGGTTGCGTTGATAGGGGCTTTGCGTTGATGTGAATTATGGTGTCTACAGTCTCATCTTTTACACTCTAGATATGTTTTGGGATGGAATGACTAATTGGGGTACTTTTCAATTGCAGCTTCTTGTATCTAGCATCTTCCTTTGGCGAGAATGTAAGAAATCGCCTCCTCCAAGGATGACAACAGATTGGAAAACCGTTCGCATGTACCCTATCCCCTCTATTATATACCTCATCCATAATAATGTTCAGTTTGCTACCCTGACATATGTTGATACATCCACATATCAAATAATGGGAAATTTAAAAATCGTCACAACAGGAATATTATTTAGGTATGTTCTCTGTTCTTATTTTTTTTGAGTAAATTATACAGCAATCCCCATTATACTTTGGGGTGAATTGAATTACTTTCACTTGCATATAAGTGGTTGTTGTGAAATTAAGGGACTGTTTAATGTTTTAGGCTATTCTTGAAGAGGAAGCTCTCCACTTTGCAGTGGATGGCAATAGTTTTATTGGCTGTTGGTACAACGACAAGTCAGGTACTACTCAAATTTCCCGCCAGCATTCATATGTATTTTTCCTTTTTTGCCTAATGTTTTTTTCTCAATGGGGCATGAGCTTTTATTGAAATTTAGTTAGAGTAGATAGTGTTAAGCTGTAATCTATTAATGGGTCAATGTGACAGTTTCAGAGTAGTTGACGTGATTTTTGCTCCATCTGTTTCCTACTTTTCTACCAACTAATTCAATAATGTCACTGCCTGTAAAATCTATTAGTGACACTGACTCCATCGGTTATTGCTAATATAGGTCAAAGGATGCGGAGAGGCATCTTGTGACTCCCTATTCTCATCGCCAATCCAGGGGTATATGTTGGGTGTCTTGTCTGCTTGTCTTTCAGCCCTAGCTGGGGTATATACAGAGTTTATAATGAAGAAGAATAATGATACCCTTTATTGGCAGAATGTTCAACTGTACACGTAGGCTTCTTTGTTCCTTTGTGTTATTATTTGTTGCTTTATAGTAGAAAAAGTTCTGATATGATACTATTGTTGCTAAGTAGGGACTATGCTTGTTCCTTTCAGGTTTGGGGCACTTTTTAACATGGGACGGCTTTTTGTGGATGACTTCAGAGGGGCTTTGAGAGTGGGCCATGGTGGAGCCGCCTTTTAATGGGTACACTATCACAACATGGCTGGTGGTGTTGAATCTAGGTTCCACTGGTCTTCTGGTGTCGTGGTTGATGAAGTATGCTGACAACATAGTGAAGGTTTCTCCTTTCTTCTGATTTGTATTAATTTTGTATCTTTGTTATCATAGCTATTGCAGTCTGAACTTACGCTTTCACCGCATTTATATTATTAAAGATTAACGCATATCATACACACCTAATACCACTCCTGTGTCTCAGCTGAGACTTTAACCTGCAATCTATTGGTTTATGAGCCACTTACATACAACTACGCCAAAGACCCATTGGTAGTGATCCTGAACTCTATGTGCATATATATCCATCTTGCATATTTTGCACGCACACATTATTTTTACAAAAGGGCAATAGTATCTTGAGTGAACCTTACTCGATAGCTTCAACATACAGTCAACAGCTCCACATCTATTGCTCATTTGCGAACCTGATTATATCACGCCTACCCTTTTACTTATTATATATGATTGTATGCTTCTTGCAGGTGTATTCCACATCAATGGCTATGCTACTGACAATGGTTTTATCAGTGTTCCTCTTTACGCTTAAACCAACATTACAAGTAAGTAATTTTCTGAATCTTAAAAGGAATATGTACTGCCATTTACCTTTTTCAAAGGGAATTTACACATTTAGCTTTTACATGCACTAGCAACTAATTTGGATCTAGCATAGTAGATTGATACCGCTTATACTTTCTTATAACTTAAACACCTGCTTAGATAGTAGTTTGGCTTACTTGAGTCCCAAAGCCTTCAAATGGCGTTCGAGAACCCCAGTGGCCCAACTTTTACAAATGGCATGGTGTAACATGCTCGATAATGACGTAACAACCTATCTAAACTGTTAGATTCTTTACCTATCTACGGAAAAGCTCAACTATAGTATCATTAATAAACTAAGAAAAAGCATTCACAATCCTTTGATAGTACTAACATCCACCAAAGAGTAACTTTGAACAGTCAAATTGCTACGAGTCTACGACTATATCTGTGGCCTTCCAATCCAATTGTCCGATAGAAAAGCTGTACATATCGTTACCAAGGCCACCAAGCTCAGCTATAGCAGCACCAAACTTCAGTCATTAGACTCTAGGATGTATCCATTGGGTGGATAAGTATCAGACTCTTAAGCTCTAATTAGAACATAGAAGTCCAATTAAAGACTTGCTGGTCTTTTTGGTCCAACATTATATAGTTTGGTAGTTTGTAGATTAATGCAAATTTGGCCATTTGCGAGGAAAATGTTGTTGCGCATGGCTTCTTCTACTAGTAGCTTTTGCCATAGCAAGTATCAGGAAATTGGTCATTAGGTACCAATGAGAATACGCTATTATGGGCAGGGACTGAGGCAAGTTTCCTCTAGAAGAGTCACATGACACAACTCCAAATTTAACTAGTGCTACACTTTACCGTTTAATATATCCAAAATTCCATAATTGCTTAACTAAATTATTATTTTGACCCCACAAAAATACTATCTTGACCCTACTAAAACTTCAAAAAAGAAAAAGACGATGCTGTTTAGGTTGTAGGCTTTCTGCTACTTTCATACATAAGTGCCAAGTTCGACGTGAACTTAAAAAAATATCATTATCTAAAGGCTCTTTTTGTACTATAAACATCATACCCTTGTACATAATAACATACAGGTGAATCAAATCATCTTATTGTTATTTATTTATCACTAGCATCTCTATTAATCATATCAATTTTTTTTTTTATAGCTTGAAGTTTAAAATCATGTTGAATTTGTCAATATGATATTGATTTATGGGGTTTAACTTTACTCAGATTAAACATAATCCTTCTTTGATTGCTATGAATCTGTCTAGGTGTCCCCTCCTCCTATTGGAGTGAGTTCTACACCTAGCTTGTGTTGATCTGACCTAGTATGGGATGGGTTCATTAATGAGTTGGATGTAGCTAGGAATTTTTTTGTGTGCAGCTCTTTATATTCATGCTTCTGCATGCACTTTTACTAGCATGAAGTTAAAGCCTGACATCGGATCTAACCAAGTTCTTTTCATTTCTTCTATTTACGTTATCTTAATTTCTTCTTTTACTAGCATGAAGCTAAAGTTTGACATGGGATCTAACCAAGTTCTTTTCATTTGTCTATTTACGTTATCTCCATTATTGATTTACATCAAACAAGTTGATGATATTCGAAGAGCATTTCTAAGTGTGCTGCATGTAGTTATATACCAACCTTTTTTTTTACCAAACATTAAGGGTGTGTTTGGTTTTAGTTATGATTCTTATTTTCATAGTTACTACTAATGGCATGTGATAAATGGGAACTCCGAGATGACCATAGTGCAGGTCATGGATAATTAGATAGGCAATGATTAACAAGATTTGTATTATGTATAGAGAGTTAAACACGTGAGATTCTTTTACTATGATGGAGGAATTATTTTCCATTTCATGTTTCATATTTAGACCATTGGAGTTAACTATGTGTTTTTCAGTTTGACGAACTAAAAAAAATAACTAGGGATGAGCACGGTACCAGAATGGTACCGAACCCATACCAAATTGGTGGTACCAATTTTTTCCGGCGCATGAAAGTGGGTACCGGTACCGCATCGGGGATTCGGATTCCGTACCGGAAATCGGTACCTATACGGTTCTTCCCTTTTTGTTAAACCATATAGGATTTCAAGAAAATGCAACAAAAATAGGAAAAACATGCATTTTCAAGTGATTTCAAACTACGACGTGGCACAACACGCAACCAACACTTAAATAAATACATCACCAAGATATGCGTAATATACAAACGTTCCAAAACTAATAAAATAGGTTCGGGTTTAATTTTTTGGAGCATTTATGAAGGATCTATAGTTGCCACAATAAGTTTTTCGAACGATGGTTTATTTTTATATGTTTTACATGACCATTGTTTGATATGAAACGGGCCAAATGGGTGTTTGGATAAGTTATTTAATTCAAAAATATGACTACACAATTTTCGGGATTTTTTTCGGTATGGTACCGGTACCGTATTAGTGTTAACGAGTTTTTTTTTATTCAATTCATGGTACCGATACCGTACCGTGTATTGGGAGTCGGTACCGCTTGCACGGCACGGTTCCGTTCGGTACCGGATTCGGGTCCAAATGCTCATCCTTAAACATAACTATTCAGTTTTCTGTGTTTGTAAAGCACTAACTAGTTTGAATTCTATATCTTGGTCAGTATTGAATTAGTTGGAGCCGTGTGAAACTAACTTTGATGTACCTAAGCTAGGGCAACATATCTTTTTGCGTTTCTTTTTGTTTATATTTTCTTCCCATCTGAGCCATGTTGATTGCTTTGTTTACTTTCTGCTGGCTTTGCATATATGACTGTAAGAGCATGAAAGTTTGTGTATGTATGTGGTTGAAAACTATGTGGTTATAATAAGTGCCATCACACAAGTTCTACCTTTGTTTCTTTCTCTTTGGTTTGCTATTGGAATCTTATCTTATCTTATGATTCTTGCAGCTCCTTTTGGGTATTATTATCTGCATAATGTCGCTACACATGTATTTTGCACCTCCAAGCACGCTGATAGACTTGCCTGTGGCTGTGAAGTCACCGCCTCAAAGTGTCATTGATGTTTCGGTAGACCGTAAAACAGATTCTTGAGTCATCTTAGTCAAACAAACAATTATTCGGTATGTTGATGCTTATAATAGATTTTCTTTTATTCATTCATTCAGAAAAACTGTAATTAATATATTCTACTAAAGCATATCATAACCTTAAAGTCGAAATCATAGTACTATTTATTATGTTTCACTAGTGTCGCTATGAAACTGGAACCTTAGAGTGTGTTTAGTTAGAAACCAAATTCTCTACTTTTTTAGATCTAATTTTGTGGAAATGAGATTTCGTCATTACAAAGTTAAGAAAATTTGCAAACCGCAACTAGTATATTCTAATGGTTGTTAATAGAACGAAAACATGTAACTTTCTTAATGCATCTTCTGGAAAGGGTACTTCTAGGATAATTCAAAAAAGAAATTGTTTTTTAGTTTTCTGAGGTTTGGAGGGATGGGGCTCACTCTATTCACCTAGTATGGGAGAATCGAGAGTTTTGTGGCAGGGCTGGTACCATCTCATTCTTTTTTAGATTTTCCAACTAAATGCACCCTTAATTATGCTTTTTTGAAATTAGGATCTGTATGTAGTAGTTTGTTAAAGTAACCACCAGGGCTTTTTTTGGATTCATCAATCGACATTATCTTGTTTATCGCATCCTTTAGATGCAATGTCAAAGAAAATAGCAATATAGGTGTTAGGAATACATTGAAGATCTTCTCGTATCTTGTAACCCTTGGGGGCACCCCTAAATAACTGTCTTATCATTGCTAAATTATCTAATAATTTCCCTGGTACTCTTGAAAATCCGTTTTTCACTGTATATTCTCTTTATTGATATATCGACGTTGCAATCGCGTACTACTTTTAGGAAAACCAAATCTAATGCTAGTGGTGTCTTTTTCATTTGATGGATCCCACGTGTATGGTATTACCGTATTAGAGGAAATGAGACGCGATCTGTTGACTTAAATATGAGACCTACAAAATAGAGAACACAGGAAAATGGTATTGTTATTAGGTTGAACTTTGTGCTTCTGTGGAAATCACTGTATTGTTCCTGAATCCTGAGCACCTAAGATAGGGAGTAATATAACTTGTGCACAGTAGAAAGACTTTTAACACCAACTAATAAGCCCTCCAAGGTTTGTTAACATCAGTAGAAAGAATACTTATCAATTTGAGGTACACTAATGAGATTGATTTTGGTGACATAAGCTTATTTTAGGAATCAAACCATTAAATACGCCATTTGTTCAGAAAACAATGTTTGCCTTGACATGTGTGTAAAAAGAGATTTTGTCATTACAAAGTTAAGAAAATTTGTAAACCGCAACTAGTATATTCTAATGGTTGTTAATAGAAGGAAAACAGGTAACTTTCTTAATGCATCTTCTGGAAAGAGTACTGTACTTCTAGGATAATTCAAAAAGAAATTGTTTTTAGTTTTTCTTAGGTTTGGAGAGGGGTGAGAGGGAGGAGGGGTTCACACTCTATTCACCTAGTATGGGAGAATTGAGTGCTTTGTGGTTGTGGCAGGGGCTGGTACCATCTCAATCACATCCATGTGACCATGTGCATGATTAACTCCGTTTGGAGCATTTCATGCCCAATACCTGGTACCCTGTAGAACAGAAGTACCAACAAGTTGACTACCTTGATTTACGCCATCACCTCATAATTTTGTTTCATTTAATAACCTTGACCATCTAGTATGCTATGAAGAAGCATTTCCTGTTGCCGTTTCATATTTGGGACTACCAACTTAATTTTTTTCTTTTCGTGTGACTGAAAACCTAGGTGCTTTTTTGTTGGACTACTATCAATTTTGTTATTGGATATCTTATTTTATGACATTGACATCAAAAGAATATTCTTGTAGTTGTAAGATCCATTTGCTTGCTTACTGAAATTAAGACTAAGAATACGGAGTGTAAGAAAGAAATAATATGAGTGAAGGTAACTTTATTCTTCCCTAATTATTATGCAACGTGATTATATGCACAACTTTATTAATAATTTCGTGTCTGATAACTTGTTTATTCATACCCCTCCGCATTTCCATCATGGTGTCTTTCTCGTGTGCATATAAGATATGCCTGCTGCATTTTTTTGTTCTCTAAGAGACCAAACTTATATTATTTGGTCAACCCTTTTGTTACAGGGCATGTGTGGTGATTCTTTGAAAATATTGTCGGAACAATAGTTTGCTCTTTGCTAACCACTTGGCGACACATACCATGTATCAAACACGGTCTACTCCTACATGATGTTGTTTGTATGCATTGTTTACTGTCATCTGTCTTTTATCTTGTCGCTCTCGTTGCTGTTACCCACTTTCTAGAGTCCCATTTTAACTAATCACATATCAGGTAAATCGGACTTCTAACCAAAATTCTTTTTCTTGTGTCACACCATTGTTTTAGCACTATGTAGGAATTCAAATTTCGTGAACAGCAGAAAGAATATCTACTTTTTGAACAGTATCATCTTCTTTCTATTTGGAAATGAAAAGTACTATGTAAAGGCACTCTTTTGAAACAATTCTTCTGTTTGACATTCTGCAGGTCCAAAATCGCATGAGTGTAACTTGTTTACTCTTTTTTATTTAGTAGGGTTATTTAATAAGTGTTTTACATACCCGGTGCTTTGTCTGATTTTAGTATAATAAAGTAACTTCGTTTCAGTTATTGTTAAAAGGGATGGAGGTACATCATAAATAAAAAAAAAGTATTGCGCCTAAAAAAATTGAAAACTACATTTGTACAGTGCACATGGCATTTTATACAGTGCAATTTTTTTATTGGACTTTCTTTTGCATGCTCTCAGCAATTTTTTTATTGGACTTTCTTTTACATGCTCTCAGCCCAAACTTTAACTTTTGCCCTCAACAAAACTAAGCCAAAACTAGGGTGTTCACGGGTTGGGTAATATCCGAATAAACCAAAACCCCGAACCGAATCGAAAATAACCGAGCCTAACTCGAATCGAATTTGCCAAAACCGAACCGAACCGAAATAAAAGTTCGGTTTTCGGTTCGATTATAGTTTTAGAATCCGAAACCGAAACCGAATTTAAATAAATATATATATTTTTATATATTTATATAATAAAATATAAAAACTCTTTTATAATACTAGTATATATATAATATTTTTTAAGCTTGAAAATTATTTTTTTTTTGCAAAAAAATATATATAAATAAATGAATAAATTATTAAATTTAGGTAATTCGGGTTATTCGGTTCGGTTTTTGGTTATTGGGTTCGGTTTTCGGTTCGGTTTAGTCAAATTTGAATTCGCTCGGTTCGGTTCTCGGTTATACCCAGAAATTTTTTTTAACCGAACAAACCGATAACCGAACCGATAAACACCCCTAGCCAAAACTGCAATTTTTTGTTTTGTTAAAATATATCTATACTATCTAATAAATGAAAACCCTAACTTCACTTTTACTTTTATAAACTAAATTTGCTTAGAAATATTTAAAATTGTGTTACTAATTGTTAGATTTTGTGATTAATATAAGCGTATTGATTTTTTGATCATGTCATTTGTTCAAAAAAATGACAGTAGCTTTTGTATTGTACGTAAATACAAAAACACCATGGAAAATTACTACCTTTTGTATTGTATGTATTGCACCAGGTATGTTTGTATGATGAATTGAAGTTGGGATGGGTGGGTATTATTATTATAAAGAAGTTGAAATTTGTATTTTAGACTTGTTTGGCAAAAGTAGGTTGGGGTTAGAACTTATTGAAAATTACTAAAATGATATAATTAAATAGGTTTTATGGTATATGTTTGATATTTTGTGGTTAAATATGTAATTTATGATTCATAAGCGCAAAAGTTTTAACCCTTTTATAAATTAAAGTTTTAAGCCACTATTAGGCTTATGATTTATGTGTTCGCGTAATGAACAGACTTATTTTATAAAGCAGAACTTATTTTTAGTTCTGCCCCATAAGCTCCCAAACACACCCTATGACATTAGCTTTTGATAGGGACTTACAAGTTGTAGTGTAAATATCTAATATAATTTTGCTACCCTTTGTCTAAAAATATGGAAAATTACTATAAAAGAAAAACACTATCTTCATCAACATTGGATCATGTTACTGAAAAAGCTACAAAGAAAAAGCCTAAGCAGCCTATTGATGTGATTGACTTGAATAATCTTCCTTGGGATACTTTTGATAGACCAAGAATTTTATAGTATAACGTTAATCAAAGAGATTATATAAGGGGAAAATATTGGAATCGAGGACCTTGTCAACCACGTGGTCATGACTTCAAAAGAACAATTATAGGTAATTAAACAAGTTGTTTTGTCCCAAGTTGGTTTATCTATATGGTAACTGGTTAGAATATAGTGTAAATGCAGAAAAAGCCTTTTGTTTATGTTGTTACTTATTTAGAGATTTTGGTTGTCAAGGCGGCAACGAAGCATTTGTAACAGAAGGGTTCAATCATTGGAATAAAACAGAAAAGCTTATTAGTCTTGTGGGTGATTTCCAGTGCTTCCACAATCGAGAACTAAAAAATGCGAAGACATAATGAGACAAAAGTCGTGACAACTCGTCTTTCGCGTCATTCTCAAATCATTATTCACGCTTCACTATTTCATCGGTTATCGTGAAACTGTGCTACGAAGATCAAATTCAGAACCTTAGTGGTTTAGTCATAATTCATGAACAATCATTCGTGACATTTCATATGTACTAAGTTTAGTCTACATTTCATTAAGATCATTGTCATCATATTAGTTCACGATGGTTTCGCGATATTACATTAAACGATAATTTCATATTAAATAAACGTTATCGCGTGATTAATTATTTGAACAATTGATCCATTACTTCCAAAAATTATCCCGATATATTTTTATACTCATATTAAGTTTATAAAATAATATTATGAGTTTACCCAAATGTTTTAAATTTATTTTGTATATAAATTGTTAAATTTATATAATTACACGGTTTTCTTAAATACTACACGATTATTATGATTTCACTCAAATTTTTCAAGAAATGTATTTTTATAATTTTTATGACTTCATTATATTTTAATTTGATCCGTTAAAATTTATTTTTAGTTAACGCTACCCTAAATGTTCAAATATATAACTAATTACTCAAGTATACTTTCAAGTAATCATTTTGTCTACATCTTAATGCATTTAAAAAAAAAAAAAAAAATAAATAAAAGTAAATGATTAAACCCCCTTGTCGACACAAGGGGGGTGAGTCATTTGGATCTCCTAAATATCTCATACATATACAATAAACAACTCATAATATCACATACAACTTATTTACTTCAAGTGTAAACACAAAAATCATTTCTCTCTTTCTCTTCTCTTCACAAAACCGGCCAACCATAGGATCAAGGAGGGATCATCAAAAACTTTTCTAGTCAAGTTATATACAATCTAGTTACACTCTTTGTATGGGTTTTGAAATAAAAACCTTTGGTGCTTAAGATAAACCCCTTGTTCCAAATCACCTCATCAAGTTACTAGTAAGCATTCATATTCATTATAATATTTCATATTCATTGTTATGGTCATTTCATTTTATTTGAGAAAACATGCAAGTCTCATGAGGTTTATACCACTTTTTCATTGATTTTAAGAGTTATGTATATATAAGTCATCCTATAATTACTCCTTGTTATATATTATTTTTGGTGATGTCTAGGAACCCATGACACCCTAAGAAGGTGTATGGTAGGATTAGAATAAACGGAGTTGTTTTGAATGGGTTAGAATAGGTTTGGCGCGAGAAAAACTCATTTCGACAAGTTTGCAAAAGGGTCTGTCTTATTTTAAAAATCTGGAAAATCCGACAGAGGTAAAAATTTTGGTCTAGATATTTAGAAACTATACTTTAAAACGAAAACGTGGCAGCTTGAACGGATTAAAACGGAGCTATAACGAAGAAGTTATGAATTTTTCAAGTTGGCGACAAAAACTATAATTTTCTCGAAATTTCAGATGTATTGTTTATTTTGTACGAGTCAAAATGAAACTTAGGTGTTATAAATTATGTCGACTTGTCAAAAATATGTTAGTATACTTTGATACAAAGCTAAGGACCTTTAAAACGAGAAAGCGGACTTGTAACGAGTAAATTACACGCGATAAACCAAGTTGTCAGAATTTTATTCTATTAGCAAAATTAATATATTTTCTATTAAACACATACAACGGCAACGAGGACCATGTTGAGGGTCGTTTTAACAATGACGAGTACTTTTTATAAAATGTCTTCTAGTAAAAGTAAGTTCGCTTTAGCCTATTTTCCATAATGTCCAACCGCTCATCGAGCGGAGTTGTAACGAATAAAATATAGTCACTTAAAATTTGCCAAAACCATCTTTAAACTATACTTTGACTAAGGTACTATACTTAACCTCTATTTTTCTTTATGTTCGAGATCTCTAGGATGGAAACTTAAACCCTAAAACTTTGAGATAATGAAACGAGCTTCCAAAACCGTTGAGTTTGTTTCCTAACACTCGACGTGCACCATTTTACGACTAGTTTTTAGAGGCCGTTTAGTCACTTTCATGAAAATGTCAACGACATTATTTTACTTACTAAAAGTTATAATTTCTTAATAAATGACTAAATGATTATCGCCGGATATCATTTCAATATAAATACTTGTAAAGTAAGTTATAAATTGTCAAAATGTTATAAGAATTATTTTTCGACGATAAGTATTATTTTCAAAAATTCACAAGTGGTATAGATATCATAATGAATTGCATGCATAACATTACATCATAACTTATTATGTATCATATCATTCATAATAGTTCAAGTTTAGTGATTCACGCTACATTTCGTGTACTCACTTTTGCCATCGCATCATTGTACCAAGTGAGTTTCATAGCCCCATTTTCAATTCTTTTGGACTATTTTGGGGAGATACATGCTTAACTATTTTCATAAGTACATTAGATTTTTATGGATAACTTCTATCATGATCATCATCGCTTCAAATTCGAATGTTGTATTATATCAATTGTTCCCGATTAGGTGTTATAGTTCTACGTCAGATAAAGTACTATGTCGCTTGACTACCGATACATTGAGTCGTGCTATTGATTATGTGCTATAGTTCTACGTCAGATAATGTTCTAAATCGCTTGACTATCGATACATCGAGTCAGTGCTATTGATTATGTGCTATGGTTTTACATCGAGTTAGGTACTATTGTGAATTTATTTGACATCATGTGCTTGAACATAAACAATACATATTTTGGCAGTGGGTTGTAAACACATAGGTTGCAAGTTTTGTATGGGCGGAATTTGGAACTGAGTGGATTTACAATGCCTTTGCTACATTTCAACGCAAACTCTATGAACTCACTCAACCTTTGTGTTGACACTTTTTGGCATGTTTTATCTCAGGTATCTAAGGCATTCACTTCATGGCATGCATGTGGACATATCATAGAGTCGCGGTAACGACGCGTCTCACTTAGGTTTTATGAACTTTAAAAACATCATTTGACTTGTACTAAACTTATTTTCCGCACAACTTGATTTCATTTGGGACCTATACTTTGTAAACTCTGATTGTTTTATTAAATCAAACGATGTGTTTTCCAAACGACACTTTAGGTCGTTTAATATAACTGTGATTGTGATGCTATGACAGTCAACCCCCAGAAATTCTAATCCGCTGCAAAACAGGTAATTTGGGGGTGTGACAAAAGCAATCAATTTCCTTTGCATTTAATTAGGAAACATAATAGGAAAGGAATGATTATCGGATTCGATTACATGTTTAAGTTATTGCTACTAGATATTGCTTGAATGGTGAATTACTAATTCGTGACCACGATGAGAAGGTGACTTCTCTTTATATGGGAAATTTTATGGAATTGAGAAAGTTAATTGAAAATTTAGATAAAAACATTGGTGCGGTTTGAAAAGGGATCCGAAGAATTGTCAATTGAACTCTTCACGGATTCAAAAAGAGATTGCTAATTGCTTTGAAGATGATGTACTTCAAATTTATTTTTAAAGAAAATGGTGATGACGTGTTTCCATTGTTAGTTGACGAGTCTAGTGATGTAACTAAAAAAGAACAAATGGCTATTGTTTTGCGATATGTTAATAAAAGTGGACTAGTCAAAGAAAGTTTAGTTGGTGTTGCTCATGGGAAGGAGACATCTTCTTCATATCTTAAAGATTCCATTGATTCCTTTTTTTCTAAACATAATTTAAGTTTGAAACAACTTAAAGTTAAAGGTTATGACAGAGCTAGCAATATGCGTGGTGAATTCAATGGTTTGAAAGCTAAAATATTAGAAGAAAATAACTCGGCATATTTTATGTACATTGTTTTGCTCACTAACTTTTGTTAGCAGTTGTGGCAGTTGCAAGAAAATACTTGGGTGTTTTTGACTTCTTTGACAAAACCCTTGTGACAAATGTTGTTTGTGCTTCTTGCAAACAAAAAGATATACTCATAGATTTTTGAAAAAGTAAGAGTGGAAAAAGCAATTGGTAATGATGAAGTTGAAACTGGAAGGGGTAAGAACCAAGAGCTTTCTCTTATCGAGCTAGGGATACAAGATGAAATTCTCACTAGAAAACAATTTTTTGTTTGATAGATTTGCTTCCATATGTTATTAAGGCGCTTGAATTTGTTGAAAACGAAGCAAATGACGGTTTCAGGTAAAATCAAGAAAGTGGTATTCTTGTGTACTTTGTATCACTTGATTTTGTATTTTATTTGCATATGATGAAATACATTTTAGGTCTCACGGATATATTTTCATAGGCTCTCCAAAAAGAAGACCAATATATTGTGGAAGTGGTTTCGATGGTCAAATCAACCAAGGAACACTTGAAAGAATTTAGATTGAACATGTTTGTTTCACTTTTAGATAGAATCTCTTCTTTTGTGAAAACATAATATTCGAGTGGTGAACATGGATGAAGTATATGTTAGTCCAAATGGTCGGAGACGAAGGGTCAATATTACTTATTGACATTTCTTTGAGGTTGAATGTTTTAACACGGTTGTAGATATGCAAATTCAAGAGTTTAGTGATTGTTTTAGTGAGGTAAGCACCAAATTACTTGCAAATATGGCTTGTTTGAATCCGTTTGATTCATTTGCTCAATTCGACACATCAAAGTTAGTAAGGTTGAGTGAGTTGTACCCAAACGATTTTGATAGCGTTGAAAGGATGGAACTTGAGAGTCAACTAAACTTATACTATTCTAATGTCACAAAAGATAATAGTTTTGTCGACTTGAATGGTATCACTGACCTTGCTACAATGATGGTGAAGAGAAGGAAACACATTTCTTATCATTTGGTGTATCAATTATTAAAGTTAGCTTTGGTTTTGCATGTTGCAACCGCAAGTGTTGAGAGGTGTTTTTCTGCAATGAAGATTATAAAATCATATTTGAGGAATCAAATTAGTCAAGAATTTTTAAACATACTACAAGTGTTAAGAGATGTTTTTCTGCAATGAAGATTATAAAATCATATTTGCGGAATCGAATTAGTCAAGAAATTTTAAACTCTTGCGCAAGGTCGGTGATACCATTCAAGTTGACAAAACTATTATCTTTTGTGGCATTAGCATACTACAAGTTTAGTTGACTCTCAAGTTCCATCCTTTCAACGCTATCAAAATCGTTTGGGTAACTCACTCAACCTTACTAACTTTGATGTGTCTAATTGATCAAATGAATCAAACCCATATTTGCAAGTAATTTGGTGCTTGCCTCACTAAACGATCACTAAACTCTTGAATTTGCATATATCGACCGCCCAAAGAAATGTCGATTAGTAATATTGACCCTTCGTCTCCGACTATAACATATATGTTTTCACAAAAGAAGAGATTCTATCAAAGTGGAACAAACCGTTCAATCTAAATTCTTTCAATTGTTCCTTGGTTGATTTGACCATCGAAACCGCTTCCACAATATCTTGGCCTTCTTTTTGGAGAGATTGTGATAATATATTCATGAGACCTAAAATGTATTTTATTACATGCAAATAAAATACAAAATCAAATGATTCAAAGTAAACAAGAATACCACTTGCTTGATTTTGCCTAAAACCATTATTTGCTTCATTTTCAACAAATTCAAGCACCTTAATAACAGATGGAAGCAAATCTATCAAACGCAAAATTGTTTTGTGGTGAGAATTTCATCTTGTACCCCAGCTCGTATAAGAGAAAGCTCTTAGTTCTTACCCCTTCCAGTTTCAACTTCACCATTACCAATTGCTTTTTCCGCTCAATCTTTTTCACAATCTATAAGTGTATCTTTTTGTTTGCAAGAAGCACAAACAACATTCATCACCAGGGCTAACTTGTCAAAGAAGTCAACAATACCAAAGTGTTTTCTTGCAACTGCCACAACCATTAACTGAAGTTGGAGAGAAAAACAATGTACATAATATGTCGAGTTATTTTCTTCCAATATTTTAGCTTTCAAACCCTTTATTTCACCACACATATTGCTAGCTACGTTATAACCTTAACCTCTAAGTTGTTTCAAACTCAAATTATGTTTAGCAAAAAAGAAATCAATGGAAGCTTTATGATAAATGTCTCCTTCACATGAACAACACCAACTAAACTTTCTTTGATTAGTCCACTTTTATTAACATAGTTCTTTTTTAGTTACATCACTAGACTCGTCAACTAACAATGAAAACATGTCATCACCAATTGTAGCTTTCAAACCATTTAATTCATAACGCGTATTGCTAGCTTCGTTATAACCTTGACCTCTAAGTTGTTTCAAACTCAAATTATGTTTAGCAAAGAAGAAATCAATGGAAGCTTTAAGATAGATGTCTCCTTCACATGAACAACACCAACTAAACTTTCTTTAACTAGTCCACTTTTATTAACATAGTTTTTTTTAGTTACATTATTAGACTCGTCAACTAACAATGAAAACACGTCATCACCAATTTCTTTAAAATAATTTCAAGTACCTCATGCTCAAAGCAATTAGCAATCTCTTTTTTGAATATATGGAAAGTTCAGTTGACAGTTCTTTGGAGCTCTTTTCAAAACCGCATCAATGTTCTTATCTAAATTTTCAATTAACTTTCTCAATTCCACAAAATTTCCCATATAAAGAGAAGTCACCTTCTCATAAGCAATATCTAGTATCAATAACTAAAACATGTAATCGAATACGATAATCCTTCCTTTCATGTTCTGTTTGCTTATTAAATGCAAAAGAAATTGATTGCTTTTGTCTCATTAGGTCTTTACATTTTTTTAGTGCTCAATTGTGGAAGCTTTTGAAATCACCCACATGATTAATAAGCCTTTTATGTTTTATTCCAACCATTGAACCCTTCTATTACAAATGTTTCGCTACCGCTTTGATGACCGAAATCATCTCTAAATAAGTAACAATATAAACTAAAGGCTTTTTATGCCTTTACACTATATTCTAACCAGTTACGGAGTTACCATATAGATTGAACCAGCTTGGGACAAAATGCCTCTTGTTTTATTATCTATAATTGCTCTTTTGAAGTCATGACCACGTGGTTGACAAGGTCCTGGATTCCAATATTTTCGCCTTATATCATCTCTTTCATTAACGTTATATTGTAAAATTCTTGGTCTATAAAAAAGATCTTAAGGAAGATTATTCAAGTCAATCACATCAATAGGTTGTTTAGGCTTTTTCTTTGTAGCTTGTTGATGATGTTTTTCTTTTATAGTAATTTTCCAAATTTCTAGATAAAAGGTACCAAAATTATATTAGATATTGACACTACGACTTGTAAGTCTGTCAAAAGCTACTGTCATAGGGCAATTTACATACAATACAAAATGTAGTAATTTTCCATGGTGTTTTTTGTATTTACATATTTACATACAATACAGCAGCTATTGTTAATCTTTTAAACAAATGACAAGACCAAAAAATCAATACTTTTATAAGTCCCAATCACAAAATCTAACAATTAGTCATTAACACAATTTTAAATATCTCTAAGCAAATTTAATTTCTAAAAGTAAAAGTGAAGTTAAGGTTTTCTTTCACTTACCACCAATTTACCATATTCAAAATTGAGTCTCAAGAGATGCAAATGTTGATCAATGTGTTGGAATTTGGTGAAACAAGTTTTAAGGTTGGAGAAACAAAAGGTGGATTGATTGTTGTTGATGATGGGTTTACACTGTATCTTTCCCTTTTCTTTGTTAATGAATGTCGATTGGTTTTATCATTTTTTACATGATATATTTTAACAAAACAAAAAGATTGCATGTTGGCATGTAAAAAAAAAGTCTAATAATTTTTTTTTGCACTGCATAAAAAAAAGGTAATTTGTGCCTACAACAGTACAACTAATTACTTCTTATTGTGTGTGCCCAATTGGCCATTCTTTGTTTCTCCACAGGTTGTTAACTGAGCGGAGATATAATTTGTATTTAATGGGCACTCATGTTTGTATTATCCTCGCAGTTCATAAAGTTGCCAATGACTAAAGCACTGAAGCTGATTGAAATTGCTGTTATGCTGTTTGTTGTCAACTTCTTTCTTGCATGGTTCGCTTTACAACCAACCACCCATCATTTCGTGGTTGGAACATATCCCAGGGCTTTTCATATAGCTTTCTATACCACCCTAATATCGGCTCCGGGTGTTCTTGTTTATTCAGGGTTGCTTGATCAGTATCTCGATCGTACTGGTCATATCAACTCCTCTTGATCTGTTAAGAGGAGAATTACTTGTTTATGTGATTCCTCCATCATATGTTTATAATATCTTCTATTTCTTGCTTCAAAATTCTTCACATTCGAGAAACTATCTAGGTTGCCTACTTATGTTCTGTATTCTTTGTTCAATTCTATGGAAACTTGTAAATGCAGTTGCGCCTTTTGCATTTACTTTCAATTTCTACTTGTGCATCAAGAATGATTTACTTCTGGATGATGACTCGCACACAAGAGGGCTGTCAACTTGATTCGGTCACTTAAAAACATTGTTGAATTCATGATGAATGGGAATGTCTTATAAACTTTTTATTATAACTTTTATTTACAAATTTTGTCCCCCATACTGTCAAATTTTTGGGTTAACTGATGCTATCGGTATTAATTATGTAACTGACGCAACTGTATAATCATATGGATTCAGATTATGTTTGTTTGGATATCGCTATATATCCTACAAACACGCAGACGGTAATACTACATATATAAACACATTGTTCCCTTGAAAATGAAACTATCTATCTATTTTACTGCATTTCATTTCATTGGGTAAAGCAACTATAATATGAGAACCAAATGAAATGTCTTGAACTACATCAAAATAGAAGAGGCAATGTGCCATGTATTTACACCATGCAATTAAACTATTATTGTATTAAGTTTCACCAGGGAGCCGATGTTTTCTGTTGTGTAAAACATACTTGACGACTTCGTAAAAGGATACTACTATACCAACTGACGGACCTGCACGTCCAACACGAGGCCCAACTCCATAAATAGTCCCTTCATTCCTCCATCCCTGTACCAACAAATTTATCATGAACTTTAAAGAGCAATACTCGTGGGATATATTCAACATTGCAGCAAACTAATCAAGTTCATGATGATGCTAAAATAACCTTTTAAATTCTCAAGAAAAAATTAAACCCTGCTATACTTGTTTAATACTTTATTTTGAAATCTAACAAGTCATGGATGCACAACTCCTACTTATGAATTTGCTAGAGTGTGGTGTTATTGCAGACTGGAAACTGAGATGATAGTGGGAAGCTGCTTACCTCCATATTTCGACCAATGTTTGTCTGGTGGTCATATTTAGTGCGTGTACTTGATCTTTCTGAAAAGGTTGTAATAAAAACATATTATCATCATAACCAGCCAGTAATTGCAGATACATCATATATGCAACCATCTAATTTGTATACACATCAAACTTTTTAGTGTTGCAACTTTTGCTACCAAGTTGCATGCACATGTAAAACATTTATCCCAAAACTGAAAGACCGACAATCCATACTGAATTTCTGATTAACCAAACCGGTTATTATTTCCAGTTTTTCGGTTTTAATACGGTTCATGATTTTGAGGACGGACGGTCAACCGAGCAGATAACTTTTTAGAACATATTTTATAGTATTATGTTAAGGGTTATTTAGTTATTAATGCACATTTGTGTCTATGATACTGTTACATAACTACAGAGTATCAGACAAGCCCATTTGTGGTTTATTTAGCAAACAGCCCATTTGAAGTAGTAATTATATTTGTAATAGTATCCTTTGGTGAACAAGCAAGGGCATGTGTTACAATAACCGGTTGGCATGTATCTTTTTGTAGGCAAGTGGAGATTTTGATTAAGATTAGAGATAGAGAAATGGATTATGGAGGCAAGACCATGGATCAGATCTCTAAACACAGAGTCATTAGGGGTTTTTATGTAAACCCAAATATGTGGGTTTTATTTCTATATTTTAACCCCATTCCTAGTAACCAAACAAATTCGTATGGGAGTGATACCCATTTCCATTCCTATTCCTGGTAACCACACACACCCTAAGTTTTACATAGCAGAAAGTATTATTCTAAAGATTAAGTAACAATATTAGTCTGATGGGCCATGAAGCACCTATACTTGCGTACCATGATGTGTGATTGCAATTTTCATGGGACAGGGCAGTTGCAGATACAGCAGTAACACGAAGCTTTACAAGCCTAAATTTTAACATAATATAATGATGCTTCCCTATACAGTGTGACTTGATAAATTAAGTGCCAGAAGTTGACTCAACAGTAAAAAGTACCTCTATTTGACGCCGGGTCTTTGCAACGTCCAAAGGACATGTAGATGCAGCAGCAAGGCATCCTGCAACAAAACCAGCAGAAAAGTTGGCACCAAGAACAGTTACAGGGCTCGTTTCATCACTTGACATAGCCAATAGTTGTCTCCTAACCTGCAAAACGATCAGGAAGATTATTTAATTCACTTTAAACTGACATGTATGATACATAATCATGTTTGAGGTTGCAGCTCTCACTGGCTCAAGGGTAGCCCAGCAAATTGCAGAGAACGGAACATCACGAGCTAGTTGTGCCCCAAGGCCAGTCCACAAAAACCGAGAGCTGTGTAAGGCTGCATAAGAAAATGACAGTTACTTGCTGAAGAACAAGCACTTCTGTATCGACAAAATTATTGCAACATGTACTAGGAGCAACTTACAGCTTTGAAGGCTATTTGTGCTTCTGTTTGTGGCGATAATCTCAACAAGCGTCTTCCAAACTCCTGGAGAGCTTTTACCACTATGGGTATCTTTAAACGCCTATATATCACAAAAGTTTATCAGCGCTATATAACAATGGGAAATGAGGTTATAAAACGAGTAGACTTATACAAATGAAACGCCAATACAAGTATAATCACCTGCATACGGGTTCTTGCAAGTTCAACAGGGTAACAAGAAATGCAAGCTAGTGAACGGGCAACAGAACCTGCAACTAGTGGGACATAAGGAGTCATGCTTGGTGCATTTTGGGATGAATATTCTTCCATAAAATTGCGGAAAATGTCATAACAGGGCAAGTAGATGCCCACCTGGTAACAATAAGTATTGTAAATCATAAACCATCAACTTCAATAAATAAATAAAATCTTCTCCACCTTCTCACAGATAAACAAACTATTACACGAAAAAAAAGAAAACTGATAGAAACTTACTGTGGGTACAGCCAATGCTAGACTTGCACTTGTTCCTCTCCAGAGTCTGCCAAATCCTTCCTGCACAAGTCAAGTAATTTTCAGCCCAAAAAGGTGCATTCGACTTTATACTACAAACCCAATGCCACATTTATGGTAACAATTTGATTACAAACAAATGGTCCACATGTACAGGACGATGAAATCCCTCTAACCTGGCGTATAACTTTGTAAAAGACATCTAAAGTGCCCTTATATTGAGAAGACTCTGGAGCACATGATGGTTCACCAAGAACTGAACGATAGCATGTTGGAAAACATCTTGTATCTGGTAACATCTGAATAACAAATCAATATCCCATCACATTGTATATCAGAATCCCAATGTGACTTAAGAAACCTTGCTATAAATCATAAGTGAACTGACTTCATCCTATAACGAAAATTGCAATCAATTTGTAACCTCCACCCCTTCATATTTCAAATCAGCTAATGTTCCCATGTTTGGGGTTGCATTTTGAAATTGCTTATCAGGTTATTGGATATTAGTACAATAGATGAGTGGTTTTGGGTGTTTGGAGAGAAGCAAAACGTTATGGTTAATTGCTTAACTAAGGGTGAAATAAGCAGTTTGGGAGTTGCTTATCCAAACTGCTATTCTGATTCTATATTTATACGAAACTTAAATAATCAGAATTTTCAAACTCGAACACCTTTTTTTCTGATAATTATGTTTCACTCTAAGCATTTCCAAACACTATCTTAAGCATTGTATTTTGTTATGGTTGATTTAAATCACCTTTTACATATTACCAAAAAAAACAAAAGCTATTTTGATAACCAATCTCAAACAACCCTTGGTAAACTTCCATATGATCATCCAAAAATATACTAATACAGATTGGCAAGCGATAATATTCATATCAGACAGATAACATATAACAAAAACTACGACACAATTGAAGAACAAATGTAACACATTGTTTAACAATGTCAAACTAAAAAGAGGAATAAATGATAAGTATAATATAAACCATGTTAATTTCAAAGGAGTAGGTGTGCCTTAAATTATGGTGTTATGGAAAAAGACAAGTTTACCCTTACTGTTAACCCTAAGGGCTAAGGATACGTTCAAATACACTTTACATATCCTTTTTGGTCATTTTACCATCATAAGCTAATGTAAACACTTCAACTTATTATCTTACTATAATCAGCTAATAAAACACTCAACACCAGGCTTATGAGTTTATCTTATGAAACATAAGCTAAAGCGCAAAAGATAAGCTTAGAAAAACACCCCTTATTTAGAAGAAAACAAAAAATACAAGTTTAATAGGTGCATTTTCCTCCATAAGTGTATGCCGCCATGTTTAAAATTAAGCATATCTTAAAGTCTTCCAACAACATAAGCTTTGTTACAGGTTATTTTTTCCCTGAAAAGCAAAGATATACACACAGCCACAACACCTACAGTCTACCCTACTCTACACCTATTATATCCACCTAGTGTCTAGATTGGGACTTGAACTCACAACCATTAGGTTGGACTTTGGAGGGCCACCTAGGTACCACTGGGCTACAATCCCGTTGGTAGAAAGTTTGTTAGAATTGATTAGTCAGCATCTATCTATTAAAAAAACACATAAGCACGTTTACTAAAGAATCCCTGAATTACTTCCATTTGAGCGCACAAGATTATGCACAGTGGTATTATAATAATTCATAACAGGAAGATAGACAACCGCCAACAAGTGGCTTAGGGTATGTTTGGCGAAATGGGCTGGAGTTGGGGCTGGAGATGGAGCTGGAGCTTATATTATAAGCCGGAAGCTGGAGCTTATATTTTTATAAAGTTATTTGGCGAATTAGTTGGAGTTGAAGCTTATTAATGTAAAATCGCATAAAAATACATCAAATTAGACTCAGATATATTTTTAGCTTTTGTGTGATAATCCACTATACTTGAAGGGTATTTAAGTAATTTGACTAACTATAAGCCCGTTTCAACTGGCTTGGGCTTATGGAGGCTTATGGCTTATAAAAGCTTCCATAATCCTGCGTGACAAACAAAGCTTATTTTATAAGCCAACTAATTCTAAAAGTTCAAGCCCCTATTAGCCCGTGTAAGCCCTGTGCCAAACACAACCTTTAGTGGTTAGGCACCGGATTTCCTCACAAGAGATCTCAAGTTGAAACCTCATTGGGCATACATCTTGAGGGTGGCGGGAAAGGATTGGAAACGGTCACGGTAAACCCCCGGTCCGTCCCCATACGTACAGCGAAAACCTCATCCGTTTGCCCGTTTTCATATCAGGAAGATAGACACATATTACAAAAACAAAAAGCAATTTCAATACGCAATCCCAAACAACCCTACGGAAGTAGGCGAGTTTCTTATGCAAATTGGTAATGTGATATTATTCATATATCAGACAGATAACACATAACAAGTACAATTATACAATATATCATTTGCCGCAACGAAATCATTTATCAGAAAACGAAAAGAGAAATGAATAATACCGTGTTAGTTTCGAAGGAACACGTGTGGGTTAAATTATGATAAGGAACACCAGCAGCCTGTGCTTGTAACCTTGTCTGCATATTAATATACATTAACGGGGTGTTTGTTTAAGCTAATATGTGGGCTTACGAGCTTATTTGATTTCGGCTTATATTTCATGAGCCTCAATTTTCCGGCTTATTTCGAGACTCGTGGGCTTATATAAGTTTATTACGACATGATAAACTTATATAAGCCCAAAAGTCTCAAAATAAGCCAAAAAAATTGAGCTTATGAAATATAAGCGGGAATCAAATAAGCTCGTGAGCCCATATAAGCTTAAACAAACACCCCCTAAACCAAATAAAAATGTTAGTACCTTGGCGACATCGAGGGGTTAACGATGATAGCGGATAAAAACGCGGCTCCAGCAGCTGATAACGCCCTTTCTGATACACTTAAATTTGAATTATTTGAAGATGATGATGTATCTGACGTCACCATTTATTTTGGTATTTATTATTTTAATCGATTGTTCGAGAAATTGTAATGATTTTGGTTATGCAGGTTACGTGTTCGATGAAATGCGCCTATGAGAAAAAAAAATGTTTGTTTTGGTTGGCTAGAGAATGTTTTGTTTTCAGGAATTGCATGGAAGAGGATGGATTCGTGGCGTTAAACTAAAGCAGTCGACATCTTGGAGGTGTCAGCAGCATTTCCTTTTGACTTTTAACTGGTTCCTTCTAGTATACATAGTAACATTTTCATCTAGCTGCATTTTGACTTTTGACTGGTTTCTAAAATGGTTTTTATTTGGGATATTTTATAAAATTTACGAGGCGGCCTGGTTCACGCCGCCATGGCATCTTTCTCTCAAACGACCGACGACGCCCTTCTTGCGGTGGTGGCGCGAGATTTTTTTTTTTTTTTTTTTTAATTCAAATATTTTTAAAAACAAAATTAAAATTCATTAATAAAATACTTAACATTACAACAATAATTAAAAACTTAAAGTAATAAAACGTAGACGTTATAATACTTATTAAAAGCGCAACTTAATAATCTGGGTGTAACGTTTCGATTGAGCGCTTAAGTTGTTCAAGTTCAGAGTTGTCGTGCGGGCATATTTGGGTCGAGAGGTGTGTTGTAGAAAATTAAATCTTGCGTCCGGGTTGATTGTCTTGCCATTGCAAGTCACGACGTTGAGCTCAAGTTTCTCCTTTTTAACTCTTGACTCGCTTGCCGCACCTCTGCAGCTCCATCTCTTTGCTCAACTTTATGTATTCCGCCCATATTCTTGGTTTTTCCTTATTTGACTTTTGATCTTGAAAAGTTCTCGGCCATATTAGTAAGAAATGAAGCGGGTGCCTCGTGTGATTTCTTCTTGGTGCGTCACGACCTTTTGGTCGTGATTCTCAGTCTTCTTCTTCGAATCATCCACCTCTTGGGGATGAAAAGGACCTTTGTTGACCCCGAGGTGATTTGACGGGTGACGTCTCTTCGACATCGCCTTCAACACGAATAGAACCGTGGTATGAACCGTGCCCGAACCTTGTCCCATCAAGCATCTTGAGTCGGTATTGTTGAGGCGTGAAGCATTGAGCGGAGGAATTCCATAAAATGCTCATAATCCATATCAAGATTAACACATCAAGCGGTGAAAGCGATTGATTATATTGGGAAGATTGTGAGAAATCCATGTTAGGATGATATGACGAACCGCTTGGTGCTTGGTTTTGATTGATACTCGGACGACCCGTGGGAAATATGGACGATTGACGAAATGGGTTTTGATTAAGGTTGGGTTGTGGTAGTCGTGTTTGATAATTAAACCGGTCGCTTGAAAACGAACATCCCGATTTTGTGGTGGTGTTAAACGGTTAATTGAAACGGTGGATCCGGAGAAATTCAAGTTTGGGGAATTTTGGGAAGTCGGGATCGTCGGGTTTTGAGTTGGGAGTTTTCTTTGTGACATGATGATTATTGAAGAGTAGTTGTTTGAATTGTGTGTTTAAAAATGTGTTTGATGTTGGTATTTATAATGTTGTAAAAGTGGTAAAGTTTTGAAAAAAAAAAAAAAAAGGACAAACGTTAATATGTGTGTTTCATATTCGGTTGCTTGGGCAACCTAGTTGCTTTCCCATTGCTCCTCAACCGACCCTCACCCCACCTCCACATTGGCCTCAACGTGTCTTAACTTGCACATGATTAAAACCCATGTTATAAGAACCTCTTCTATCATGCGACAATATAAGTTTTTGGTCAAAATATACAAACCGCGATGCATATCGTACAAGCTTTCGATGCATGCAATCATTGGATATTGTACGAAAGTATCAGCAACAATAGATTCACAACAATACTTTATTCAAACCAAAGCCTCAATAGTCGGCTTAGATTAAACCAACAGTAGTATCCAAAGTGTTACAAGGTTAGGTTAATGTCAATGAGACAATAACTAGACAAATACAAAGAAGAAGAAATAAGATCGAGACAATGATCCGAAGAGATTGTAAGACAATGATCGCACTTATTTGTTTCTAACCCTAGATTGGGGAGGATTAAATAGAGGAAAAGATACACAATGACCCCTCAACGGTCATAAATAAGCATCGTGAAATGGGCAATCATCGTAAATGAGAACTTAAACCATTTATGATTTGTCCAAGAATAACCCCTGTAATAAGATTGCAATAAACATAACTTGAAAACCATTAGCAATTGATAGATGACATGTTTGCCACAGATTATGACCACAAATTATAACATTCCCCCTTAATATGTTGGGCAAACATATCAAACAATATCAATTTTTCACACAAGAATTTATCTTTGATAAACATGAAGGTTTTTGTAAGGATGTCTGCAGTTTGATTTGAAGAGCCAATCTTTTGGCATTTATAACACCTCTTTCAATTTTTCCCGATGAAGTGAACATCAATTTCAAAGTGTTTTGATCTTTCATGGAAAATAGGATTGATGAAAGTTGTAAAGCGGTTGTTATCACAAAAGAGATTAACGGGAGATTGATATCAACTTTTAGATCTTTTAAGATTTTTGAATCCAAATAATTTCACGAGCGCAGATGAGACATTGATCTATACTCGCTTACATGGAAGATTTTGAAAGGGTGTTTTGTTTTTACTTTTCCATGAGATCGAGACAATCATTAAAGAAAACAAAACACGTGATGATTTCTGGTTTTCTTGCATTTAGCCCATGCATCACTATACCCTTCAAGATGATTTTCGAGTTCTGAAATTGTACAGACCTTTTCACGGAGCTCCTTTCGGATATCTCGCATTGAGGCACATTCTAGATGAGATTTCGAGGAGAATGCATATATTGTGCCTTAATGACCTTATGAGATGTCGGTCGGTATGGGTGAGATAAATAAGTTTCCCAAGTAACCCGATAGCCGATAATGTTAACAAGAAAGAGATCATCGATGAGTGGGTATGTATGGAAGAACGAGTTGGGTTCCATGGGAGTGGACACATGTTTGCACCCAAGTCCAAATTCTTTGAGAAGTTCAAGGCAATATTTTCTTTGGGTGAGACATATGTCATTACCGCTTTTAAAACCTCAATGCCAAGAAAATATTTTAAGTTTCCCAAGTCTTTGATATGAAATTTAGATTTTAGAAATTCTTTGAATAGGTTTATCTCATCAATGCGGTTTCAGAAGCACAATGTCATCCACATAGACAAGCAAAGCAATAAACTTGTTATTCTCTGTTTGGTGAACAAAGAATGATCATTGATGATTGAACAAAGTTATTTTCTTTTAATACACTAACAAGTTTTTCATTCCATTTCACGGGAGCTTGTTTAAGGCCATACTGAGAGACTTGACAAGTTTACATACTTGATTCTTATTGTTTTCATTCTGAGAACCCCTTAGGAATGGTCATATAGACATCCTCATCAAGGTCTCCATACTGAAAGGCATTGTTAACATCAAGTTGGAAAAGAGGCCATTTGTTTTTCACACTAAGGCAATAAGACATCTAACGATGAACATTTTACAACAGGAGAAAAAGTTTCATCATAGTCTATTCCTTCCTTTGGTTATAACCTTTAGCAACTAATCTAGCCTTGTATCTATCAACTTCACCATTGGCTTTATATTTTATTTTGAAGATCCATTTGTAACCAATGGGAGTTCTGTTAGGTGGAAGATCAGTTATATCCCAAGCATGATTTTCATTTAAGGCCTCAATTTTAGAGTTCATAGCATCAACCCAATTCTTGTCAAGAATAGCTTCTTCATAACATGTAGGTTCAATACTTTTATTTAGACTAGAGGCAAAGCGGTAGTTATCTTTGTTAAGATTAGAGTAATTAACGACCTTTTCAACACCATATTTAACTTTCCTTCAACAATAAAGTCATTAAGATTCTTGGGCGGTTTGAAAACTCTAGTTGACCTTCTAGCGATGATGGTGGCAAGCCTTCTTCTTGTTCGAGTTTTGATTTAAATCAGAGGATGTATCAGCAGAATCAGAAGATGAATCAGCAGAATGTGATTCATGTGATATGGTGCCCTCAGAGTGTGTATTTTCATCTATGGATGTTGTAACAGGTTCATCATCCCCAGTAGGATGACCCAACATTATGCCATCATCATAGGATGTCACTCTCCCTTCATCATTGGGACTTGTTTGTGAGTCAAAGAAATTTTTGTGATTTAAATCTTTAGGCACATAAGTTTCAACAAAAGGTTTTGACAAAGCATTTTCATTTTGAAAGGAAAACAGTTTCATAAAATTTGACATCTCGGAGTAAAGATATTTTTGTTTCTAAACTTAAAAGTTTATAACCTTTTTCTCATTTGAATACCCAATAAAAACACTCTTTTCGGACCTACTACTAAATTTATCGAGATGTTGAGAATGGTGGCATAGCATAAGCAACCAAAGACTCTAAGGAGAGAGAGTGAAGGTCATGCCCATACACAGAGAGAAGGAGACTTGCGGACAACACCAAGAGGTAACTGTTTATGACATAGGCGTGATTAGAACACATTCGGGCCAAAGATATAGAGGTAATTCCCACAAAACATAAGGGATCTAGCCACATTAAGGAGATGCCTATGTTTCCTTTCTGCAATACCATTTTGTTGTGGTGTATAAACACAAGAGGTTTGATGTAAAATTCATTTTTCATGAAAGAAGTGTTGGAGTTTGTTATTGACAAATTCTATCCCATTATCACTTCTGAATATCTTAACATTGTGTTCAAATTGATTTGATAGCATATGAGTAAAGTTGACAATGGAAACATAAACATCATCCTTTCCCTTAAGCATATAAACCCAGACAGCCCTGGAGTAGTCATCAACAATGGTTAGAAAATATTTGTAACCATCTTTGCTAGTGACTTTATATGGTCCCCATACATCTAGATGAACAAGTTGACCAATTTTAGTTGATTTATGTTCACTTAGAGGGAATGGTTCCCTGGTTTGTTTAGCTTTATTGCAAGTATCACAAAGATGGTCAGATTCAGATGTACTATCAAGTTTAAGAGTGGGTTTAAGTATATGTAGGACTTGGTCAGAGGGATGACCAAGTCTTTGATGCCAGAGATTTCTAGAAACATGACAAACAAATATGCAGTTATTAGAAGTAATCTTACATGTAGAATCAATATCAAACATATATAACCCATTGCATTGTTTACCAATCCCACAATCCTTTTTGATGTAAATCCAGTATATAGCAATTAGATTCATTAAATCCAACAAACATCTTATTGTCTCTAGCAATCTTATGAACAGACGGTGACTGACATTGTACTCGGGAACAACCGAACATCAAAAGAGTTAGGTCATTATTGACTCTTAAATCACCAATTTTAGTAATTAAGGCCCGAGTACCATTGGGATGACCAACAGTTAGACCAAGATTTGAAATGTCAACAACATTGATTAAAATTTTTGCAATCTGATCATGTCTTGATTTGCACCGAGTCAACAATCCAACCAAGACGATGTTTCGGATAAAGTTTTTGTGTTGTTATTAAAAATGTGTTGAAGTTTATGTTAAACTTGACACTACCATTAAAGAAAGTTCACGAAATTTTTTACCGCCATGTTGGCATTAGCGAAGACACATTGTTGTCATTAAGAAGACTCATAAGTCCGGAGAGTTGTTCATTAGACAAAGAGACATGAGAGTTGCTAGTTCTATTATCGGTGACATGATTAGCATCGGTGGAAACATTGTTCTTCTTTGAAAGGTTTAGCATTAAAGTTCCTTTTGACATATCCAGCAGATAACCAACAAGATCATAACATCTATCAACAGTGTGACCGGGTTTTTGCGGTTAGTACATTTGAGATTCATGTTTGGTCCTCTGTTGTTTGAAATGTTACCAACATTAAAACCGAACCTTTATTGAAATTGTTGTTGTTAAATCCTTTTTGTTATCAAAAATTTTCCACCATCAAAGGTTTTTGCAAAGAAAAGCGGTAGCATTGGGTTTAGCGAGCTATTCCCGGATGAAACATTTATGTGGGATTCTTCTCCAGAGACAACAAAGAAAGCAGTTTTGACATTAGGCAAAGGGTCTCTAGTTAAAATATTACTTCTGATGGGAACATAGGAGTCATCAAGACCCATAAGAAATTGCATTAATTTGATTAGCTGATTGTGTTTTTCAAAATGTTTTGCAGCCTCACAAGTACAGGGAGGTAAGCTAATCATACAATCAAATTGTTTCCACAAAGAATTAAGGTTGTTGTAATAATCAGCAAGAGAAGACCCATTTTGACTAAGAGAGTTTATATTTTTATGCAAATTAAAAATAGCTGAACCATCAACCTTATCATAAGTATCTTTAAGGTCATTCCACATTTCATAAGCAGTTTTGGCATAGATAGCTCCAACAAATAATTCGGGATGAGAGTTAAGAATCCGGTGACAACAACGAGTTCTGGTATCCCATTGAGTAGCAATAATAGGATTCGAGTCATCTCTTAAGCAAGTACCATCAATAAATCCTAACTTATTATGATTCCTTAAGGCAAAGGTCATGGCCATTTTCCATATTTTATAATTTTCTGCTCCAAAGTGAGTTTGATGGAAATAATAGGAGTACCATTAGTGTTGTTAGGGTGTAAATATAAAGTATCACCAAAAGATAAGTTTTTTCGGTGGAGGAACCACCACCATATTATCATCACCAATGACCATAAGAAAGACATAAAAATAACAACTAATGCGGATGAGCAGATAAGAGACGGTAAGAATAAGAACATGAAATTAAGAAACAACAAGAACCAAGCACATGAACTGGGTAAACCAGGCGGTATTCATACCACATCGGTGGCGGATCAAGATGTTAGTCTACCCGTTTGCACCCACAAAGACTTAAGTCTTGTTGTTGAAGATGAGAGTAGACTTACGAGTAATATGCGTGAGTAACAAATCACAATTACCCTAGATTCACTTAGTCTAGGGCTAATTGAGAATAAGAGATAACCAAATGATTACGCCAATAGTAATAACCCCAAACCACCTTTTGAAACCCAGAATAGCTTTTGATTGTTGCTGTGATTATGAGCCTGAAGCTCTGATACCATGTACGAAAGTATCAGCAACAATAGATTCACAACAATACTTTATTCAAACCAAAGCCTCAATAGTCGGCTTAGATTAAACCAACAGTAGTATCCAAAGTGTTACAAGGTTAGGTTAATGTCAATGAGACAATAACCAGACAAATACAAAGAAGAAGAAATAAGATCGAGACAATGATCCGAAGAGAGATTGTAAGACAATGACCGCACACTTAGTTGTTTCTAACCCTAGATTAGGGGAGGATTAAATAGAGGAAAAGATACACAATGACCCCTCAACGGTCATAAATAAGCATCGTGAAATGGGCAATCATCGGTGAAATGAGAACTTAAACCATTTATGATTTGTCCAAGAATAACCCACATAATAAGCTGCAATAAACATAACTTGAAAACCATTAGCAATTGATAGAATGACATGTTTGCCACAGATTATGACCACAAATTCTAACAGATACCCTCTCTATAAGAAGGTGTAGATAACTCACCCTTTTTGTTATGCGATTCAAGAGTCTCGACTTGAACCTCACGAGAAAAGTCCAAAATAACCAAGAAAATATTGATTAAAACACATGTACATAATTGATAGAGTATCGTATGTTTATCATGACATTGCAATGTATTATTATTATGTTAGTTGTTCTAAATCGGTTTGTATTAATATCTTAAGATTCCAAAACTTTTTTCTATACTACATGTTAAGGCGGGTTTTAATGGTAAAATTATCATCATCTTCACGCCTTATTCAACATATTACCTCTATCATCACATTTTACTTATTTTATTATCACCACTAAAAATACTTATTTTATATAAACATACCTCATAAAATATTTCACACACTCACATTTTTTGTGTTTATTCAACAGGTGATGTCTTGAACTATGCATTCCTTGCGTCTAGACTCCAATCTGCTAGCTTGCAAACTAAGTTGCTCCGATATTCTGGTATTGTAACTTCTGGGCCTTCCTTTGATGATGCATTGTGTGCTTTTAATGTGAAAATGGAGATTGACCTCTTGAGTAATCCAAGTGAGATCGCTGCCCCCAAACTCATGAAGAAACTGGCAGATATATATTTCACACGTGTTACCCAAACGGCTGAATCAAAATTTTCCCTATCTGCTCGACAGATGGCGTTATGAAAATCACAACTAGAGGATTACACTTCAGACTGGCTTAGGGTGGTTCCGATATCTGGTTGGGACAGACTATGAATGCTAGGACCTACCGTTGTGTATTATGCTATCGGCTAGGTGTTCCACTTTTCTCTATTCAAATCTCGTGCTCAGCTTGTTCCAGGGTCTTTACGGGTGATATTTATGGGGATCATGATGTATCGTGCGCTGGTATTATTGGTATTAAACATCGACATAACGTGGTGCGCGATACCCTTGTTGATATATGTTCTCGGTCGGGGATCTCGGCTCGTAAAGAATTTGATATTGGCCTTAGCAGAGAAAGGGACAGACCCTTGCAGCCAGCTGATGTTTTGTTATATTCATGGGATGGAGGACTTGATGTTTGCGTCGATCTGACAGGGTCATCGCCCTTGACGCAAACTGGTATGGCTAATTTTGTGCCAGGCAGTGCGGTGACTGAGGCCGCACAACGTAAACGTGTATGAGGCTAAGTGTGCGAATATTGGATATGGATTTCTCCCTCTCATTCTCTTCTTTTGGAGAACTTGAGAGGATGCGTGACCTTCTTCGCAATGAATCCGAAAGTTCTCCGTGACCCAAGACATTGGGGCGCGTCTTGCTATTCATATCTTTAGTAGGATTAGCTTTCTATATAAATAGAGGAGTGGGGCTCGGTAGTATCGCGACTCCCCATTAACTTCTTGTAAATCCTATGAGTTTGTAATAAAGTGATAATAATAATAATAATAATAATAATAATAATAATAATAATAATAATAATAATAATAATAATAATAATAATAATAATAATAATAATAATAATAATAATAATAATAATAATAATAATAATAATAATAATAATAATAATAATAATAATAATAATAATAATAATAATAATAATAATAATAATAATAATAATAATAATAATAATAATAATAATAATAATAATAATAATAATAATAATAATAATAATAATAATAATAATAATAATAATAATAATAATAATAATAATAATAATAATAATAATAATAATAATAATAATAGCTATTAGGAGTGGGAGCCCGGTTAATAGCTCGGCTTCCCACTAACTTCTTATAAATCCTTTGAGTTTCTACTAATAATAATAATATGGGTGATCACCATTATGTGTAGTTTTTAAAGGTAAAGGAGTGATGTTGATGACGCGTGACCATGGAGATATGTGTCAAGGCTCACCCTCCATTGTAACTAGTTTAAGAGAAAACATATTTGCTTAAAACTTAAAATCATAAAAATAAGTATTGTTGTTAGACTAAAATGCTTTTACTTACAAAAGGCAATACAATCGATTAAATATTTAAATACTTAATTACAATTTAATCTACTAACATTCTTCACTCTCATTTACAGTACGCCCATATATACGTAAAAAACTGCACATACAAATTTATGCTACCATAAACCATCGCCTCTATACGCGGATAATCGTCTAGTCATTTGTAACTCATATATAGTATCTATAGTATGTCAACAAAATTTTGACCTATGCGGTTTTTACCATTAAGCTATATATATATATATATATATATATATATATATATATATATATATATATATATATATATATATATATATATATATATATATATATATATATATATATATTTTTTGTAAGAAGTCTTATTAGCTTCTTACATCTTATCAAGTAAAACGCGATCATACAATGAGTTGTTTGTTTTTTCTTTCCATTCAGACGCAGAAACATTGAACATCTTACTCAATAAAAAATGATGCACATGTCTTGTTGTCTCTTAACCCTTAAATATATACATTCGTTCACTGCTTCACACCCTCGACACCCTTCATCCCATCAACACCCTCAAACCCTTCATCAACCTTCGTCGACCACCTTGCGTCGCCGACTTCTCCACCTCCAACCGTTGTTGTCTCCGCCTCCATCTGCCAACATGATTTGTTTTTCCTTTATGCCTTCTATGTTTTATTTGTATCAATGTTAAGTTTATGATAAAAATGATTTGTTTCATTTTTACACAAATTCGTAACATTGTGACGGTTTAATATATAAAATGCGAAAACGAATTGCGAAAAGTCATTCATTTATACAAAAACAAACATTATTTCATTAAAAATTTTACGTTTTAGTCACCTGCAGTCACTCGAAATGTCTTAATAAAACAAACAAGTCTTGAGTGCTATATAAAGTTGATTCACATGAATTGAACACTGAATTAAACATGGATTGGAATCCTTTAAAGTTGATTTAAATATTACTGGTAATGTTATCTCACAATTAAAAATAAAATTGGTCCCTCAATAGGCCACACTCTTTTGTTTGTGAGAAAACATTATCGGTCATGTTCATATCAAGTTGAGAGGATCGGATCCAAATTCATTAAATATCTGTTTCAACAAAGTGTAACAAAAGGTAGGTTATAGCAAGCAATGCAAATTTTGGTTTGCAAAAGATTGTTGTCTTTTGTTTAGAAGTTGTAATAGTTATTTTCGATGATACTAAGGTGTCGTTTGTTTTTTCAGAGCTTTTACCTCTTCATCTGCAAACCATGTCTGCAAAAGAAGAGGTACATTTAAGCTCTTCATTTGCAAGAAGAAGACCATTTGTTTTTTATGCTATTGAAGTTCACTAGTATCTTTTGTGCTATGGAAGTGACTTTTTTTTTTTTTTTTTTTTTTTTTTTTTCACTAGTTTTTGTCTTTGTTGAGTGCAAAACAAGCAATCGCTTAAAATACAATTATTAAAGACAATATATAGGTGAAAATGTAAGAAAGCGGACGAACGTAAAAAGTAAGAAAACGTAAAATATGATCGAAAACATAAAACATGGATGAAAGCGTAAAAAAACAGGTGAAAACGGACGAAAACGTAAGAAAACGGACGAAACGTAAAAATACGGAGAAAAGACAAAAAAAAGTATGAATACTTAAAAAACAGACGAAAACATAACAAAAATGGACGAGAACATAAAAAACGAACGTAAACGTAACAAAGCGGACGAAAATTTAAGAAAATGGGCGAAAATGTAAGAAAACAGACGAAAACGTAAAAAACGGACGAAAAAGTAAAAAAATTGCAAAAACGTAAAAAAAGAGGCGAAAACGTAAAAAAAGGGAGAAAACGTAAAAAAAGGACGAAAACGGAAAAAGACGGACGAAACGTTAAAGAGATGTAAGATATTGAGAAAGAGATGTAGGGGTTGTGAAAGAAGAGGTAAGAAGTGAAAGATAATGTCTGAAATTTAAAAGAGGAAAGAAGTGAAAAGAAGCACTTATGTCTGCAAAACAAACAAACCTCTCCTCCCTGCAGAAAAAAAGAAGTGAAAAAGAAAAAAAATGCTTATCCAGAAAAAACAAACTACACCTAAAGTCTAACAGTAGGTAGTAAGGTAGATTCTGATTATTTTAAGTAAAAACAAACATAAGTAAAGTTTTACAGATTTAAGTCACATTTGCATAATTGATCGAAGTATACTACGTGCATATAGTATTCTATCATAATAATGTGGCATATGTTAACATACTTTATCCATAAAATTAGCACAGAATATTAAACCACAGAATCAGCCCAACCTCTTAAAATCCTGAATTCGGATCTCTTTTTTCACCCTATTTACTACTAGCAAAAATATTGGCTTCACTGTTGCAGTAAATTTAACTGCCAAAACCAAGCTAAAAACATGTACATGTTTGTTATATTATTATGAGTTATGACTAACTAGCTAGCAGCGACAGAACTGTTATCGTCTCTGTGGAGAAGGTTAAATGTGCTGACAGACGAACCCTTCTTAGGATCTTCTGTAGCTTTTTCTTTGTGTGTGTTCAATCTTTCCTGCAACCGGATGGTAACGTGATAAGAAAATGAGATAATACATGTTACTTAGGGGTATGTGTATTGAAGTTTTAGTACTAAGTCTTACCATTAAATTGGCATTTTGAAGCTTCAGTTTTTCTGAATTAATGTTTAGCCAATTAATCTCAGACTTGAGGCTCAAATTTTCAGTATTGAGGGCTTCAACTTGTGCAGCAAGTTGGTCTTCTATAGCCTGGATCGTCAAAATTTGAAACCAAATATTATAAGAATAGTAGGAAAGTAATCATGCAGGTCTATTAATGCGGGATGGAGAATACTTGATACCTGTTTCTTCAATCTCGACCTTTCGGCAGCTTCTCGATTGCACTGCTTTCTCCACTCCCTTTTGAGTTCTCGCTCATCCTGTATCAACATTCTCGACCTAGTAGCAGCTTCTCCAATAAACTGCTTTCTCCTCTCCCTTCTGAGTTTTCGGTCATTCTGATCATAACCACATACATAAAACAAACTGTGAGGCATCTTTAAAGAAACAATTTCCATGTAACGTTTACCAAATTCTAATACTTTGACCTGTCTGTCTTGTTAAACAATATCTTAAGACTACAGATGCCCAAAATGTAAAAGCGAACCTGCAGAAGCAATCTGTGAGGTGTCGAGTTAACAATAGGTGATGTCATGTTAGCAGCTGCATTAAGAAACTCCTTATGATTCAACTTGATGAATGGGTTGGGAGAAATAGCTTCTTCTACTTTAGGCGAAACTTTAGCAGAAGCAATAATGACACCATTTATTTTACTAGAAGCTCCATCTGTTGGAGGTTCATTGACCATATAAGCATATGTTTGTTTACACGCGCTTGCACCTGTACTAAACTTATTATGTGATTCTAATAGTAGTAATATTAATTCTGCTAGGAGAATAGATCTATTAATGGAACTTACAAGTAATAGGTGACTCTTCACAGCTTTTCGGACCATTTTGACCCCCCTGAAATAACTGCAAGAAATTTAGCATCACGTCGGGTAAGAATACATACACATGAAAGTTACTGCTTAGGAGAAGGTGAAAATCTTACCTCAGTTGTATTCCCGTCACTTCCTTCACTATTTAAAACATTAAGTTAGTTACCATATATCAAATATACATCTTTGTTGTAAAAACATACTTGGATCCTAATTAAGAAATTCTCAGGTGTACTCAGAGCAACAAGTACATTGACCAATTTAGGCATGCAATTTATCGTACCTGTGAGAGATCCCACTGTCTTTTCCACTATCACGATTGCCGTTGCTGATTGATGTTGACCATCCATCCGGTCTTTTCAACTTCTTGATCAAACCTTTATCATCCCCAGACGACATAGCAGGAGAACCAATGTCCGCGGGACTACTTGCCTGCATTACCATTTACCACAAAGATGATTTTAGTATTAAAATTTCTAAAACTGTAAGCTTGATCTTTAGGTTGATAGACATAGTGATCTTAAGAAAGTATGATAACTTACAGCATAAAGACCTCCATGTGGATAGAACGCAGCATAGGCTGGCATCACATGCTGATTTTGCAAGTACAGAAATGTCAGTACCTGATATATTATATATCTTGATACATCTAAAGAAACTGTAGATATTTATTTACAAGAAAAGATACCTGTGGAGGTCCCAACATATGTGGGGGAAGGAAATGAGGAGATGAAGCGGTTGGGTTGGAGTATGTAGGCACAGCCAATGCAGGGCCATAATATGCCTACAGAAATCTATCTAAGTAAGACTTGATTCGATAGCTCAATGACGGAATTTTAAGAAGGTGCATAGTCAAAATAACCTGCAAGGCTGCCCAATCAGCATATACATGATCACTGGTCTGCTGCAGGGGATCCTGCTTCTGCAAGAGTTAGAGTTATAAGTAAACTCGTAAAACACAATATGTATGTCTGTAGCAACTGAAAAATACTGAAAAACACAGATTCTTTGGAGTTTTAAGTTGCATTTGAACAAACAGAGAGAAGATATGAAGAACACTTTGGAGGTTACCGGTGGAGGTGAAGAGGATTCTTCACGCTTACAAGCTTGTGGCTCGTCGTAGGTCCCCATAGGAGAGCACCTTAAAATGTGTTAATGAAGATGTGTAAAATCTTTATGCAGGTCACTCAGCTGCAAAAGTACATAAAGAACAAGCTTTAAATAATACCCTTAGCACAAATAATCTTCCATCTAATAAATATAGCCATTTTTGATATAGTAATAAAGGTTCATTTTATCAAGTTTACGCAAGCAAATAACTTGTTGAGTCTGCACAATCCAATGGCTAGTTATATATTACTGTAATCTGTTTTTCGGTTTTTCCCTTCTCTCCAAAATGTGTCCTTGCGCCATCACAAGCACTCCATCACTAAAGCACAAATAATCCTAATATTTTGATGATAATAATAAGTAATTAGTTGTATAAACTCATCAACATTACGGGTGGTAATAACATGTTGCAGAATAATCGAATCATATTTCACTAATAATTATATGGTAACAATAACGTCAAGTAAACACTCGAAAATAATTGCTAGCTTTTTTAATCTTAGGGGAGATTCTGTACATCTTCCAGCAATTAATGCTGGTAAATTGTGTTTATAAACTTTGTTCCTGGATCATACAATTTAACCTTCCAAACTAAAATTTAAGCATAAATAGTATAATACATTCCCTGTCACACATGCTTTGAGTTCAGTTCAAAACATCCAACAATGGAGCGTTTGGGGTGAAGTCAGGTATCACTTGGGCATGGAAATGAAGACAGGGTGGAACTGGAATGCGTATGATTGTATGAAAACTTATGTTTGGTTTATAATGAAAACATTGTTTGTTTACTACAGGATCATTTTATATTTAGATTGAGCCACCTTTATGTCAACGTCACATCATCCACTTCTCATCACCTTCCCACCACCATTGTCCCGTAACGGTTGTCACCTTAATTACCAGTTATCTATACCCCACAACACACTCACACGCAAACTGTCATACACGTATATGATCAAACATAAAATACAGATGGATGCATCATACAAGTACTTATTATGTAACAAACATCTAAAGACAACCATCTAAACCAGAAGTCGCAAACAATCACCGTAAATAGAATTCTACAACATCAAAATAACATGAGATGTACAAAACTAAAACATTAAAAACTATAAATCGTCAAAAAAAAAAAAAAAGGTTAAAAAAAACTCACCCTGCGTCTGGATTTTGAGAAATGCCGCCAATATTTCCTTAATTTTGAGAGAAACCCGGGAACTATTTTTATAAAACCTTCATTTAATGGGTTTTTGTCAAGCCCATAAACACTTACTAAAACCCAACAACTAATTGTACAAACTATAAACACGTACCACAAAATTATACTGTATTCATTTTGTTCACCAATATAACACGTTCAAAAAAATTACCCTACCTTTTTTTCTTAATTTTTTTAATGGTTTTGACATTTTGGCCGACCAATTTACGAAATTATACCCAGCGCCACATAGCCCTAACTTGATTTCTTATCGGATAAAGTTAGTGGCAGTGCGGTCATTCCATAGTTACTACTTACTAGTATTTGATAACCCTGCTCTCCACCCTAAAATATTACTACATTTTAGTTCAGATTCTCATTTTGATATGTTGTAAAATAATTGTACACTTCAAATTTGGACAAATTTAAACTTAAAAGCTTTTATATTCTTGATGGGAATGTCTAACCGTCGTTAAGGCGTTGGTTAAGATTTTCTTGTGGTTTTATTACATAAATGGTCATTGCAGGTTAACGTAAAATTGCGTATTTAAGCGGGACCCACATAAATAATTATTGAAAGCAAAAAGACAATTTTAACCAACGCTTGCTTAGGGATGTTTGAGCAACGTGAATGGAAAGGCGAGAAAGGAAAATAGGTTGATTCTGTGTTTGTTTGGCGTAAGAATGGAAGCGAGAATTAAATTATCATTCTCGTTCTCCCATTTGTTTCTTTAAAAAAGAGAGAAATGTGGAGAATAAAATTTTAGAAGACTCTTTCTCTCTATCTATACAGTGAATGAAAAATCACGGACAAAATTCACGTTTTTATTTTATTCAAGTTTTTTTTTTTTTTTTTTTTTTTTTTTTTTTTAATTCGCGTTTTTTAATTCACTTTTTTAATTCGTGTTTTTCTTCGCTTCGTTTATCGTTTTCATACATCTTCGTTCGTTTCGTCCGTTTTCATACGTCTTGCCGCTTTCATCGTTCTAAATCTGTTTTCATCGTTTCCGTCCATTTTAGTTCGTTTTCATACGTTTTTGTCCGTTTTCATCGGTTTTCTTTCATTTAGTCCATTTTCAATACGTTTAGTCCGTTTCGGACGTGTTTTACGCTTTCATAAAAAATGTGAATAAAAAGAAAGACAAAAAAGACGAAAAAAAACGTGGACTTGGGTTTATCTATTAAATTTTAGATTAATCTCCACCATTAGATCAAACTAGATGGATGGTGAGGATTTTTCCTAGTAGCGTCAAAATAAGAAAGCGTTTAAACTTTTCTCTCTACGTAACATGTAAAAACCCTATAGCGAGAAAATTATACAAATATTGATGTGTATATTATAGTGTTTGTAATCGGGTTTAATTCTTATCCTCTACGTGTATATCTTAGTTCGATCATGAATATTATCTAGTATCCATCTTTTTATTAGTTGTGTTTAGTGCAATGTGTAAGTTGTAGAGATATGTTTTTTTTTTTTTTTTTTTTTTTTTTGTCATTTTGTTTCGTCGTAGAAATGATATAATATATTTTATATGACAAAAACTTGAATTATGTTTGCATAATTGTAATTATGTGTGCGATAGCGTCGAATAATCAGCGTAACTAAAAACGCGAAAATATATATATTCATTCTTTATGTATCAAACAAAAAATTGATTCTTTAATCGATTCGACACTCTATTCTCTATTTTTATAAACAACTGTAATTCGTTCTCTTATATCGATTCATTCTCTTTCTATCGCCAATTCCATTCTCCGTCGTTTAATTCTTTGTGATTACTGCGTCTGAAACGTCCATAAGGCGTTGGTTAGACATTCCATTCTTTATAGATAAAATGTTCATTAATGACACAGTTTAATAGTCTCATTCTTTGATGAGAGAATATAACTTTGTTAAACTCGCAAGAAAAGAGACTTGTCAAATGTCAATTTTGTCATAGATTCTTATGCCTAACCAGGAATTCAACATACATACATTTTACCAGTTGTTATTCAATAAATTAAACAAATAATAAAGCAGGAAATATAAAACTCATAATTAAAAAGTTTGCTTCATTAGCAAGAAGAGAATATATACTGTTTCAAAATATCATTACACATCAACAAGAAGATCATTTCCTTTTTTTTTTCTTTTCTCATTCTTTCCTAAACAAAAAGTCAAAAACCAACATTCCAAAAAAACAAAAATATCTATTACCATAACATACGCTATTACAAACTACAGTAGTACAACAACAACCAATAAATATAAAAAACTTGTACACAACATCTAAAATCAATCAGTCAGATTCGTCTTTTCTAACCAACAAAAAATAACCCAAAACAGCACAAACAGCAGCAACTAAATTCCCTTCTTTGATCAATATCTTAGCAACAGTTTTCGTAATCTCCACCGTTAATTTCTTCCCTTCAACAACCAACGACTTTCTCGGTTTTCCAAAAAGTCAACAAAACAAGTACCGATATCCACGTAACTACTGTGGCTGGGATGGCGACTGCTAAAGCAGCCGCCATCGAAACCAGCCCGAAAATCCCGCCTAAAGCGATCGAGGCGTAGATCGCGGGCCACCCGGAGGACGTGTCGGGTGACTTGTCAACAGTACTATCGTACCACGATAGTACTGATTTTAACATGTTCCAAGAACATGATAAAATAATAGTATACACAAACAAAATAGAAACACCCATGTTCTTCTTTTACTCATGATGTTTAGTACAAGTACATATGTTTTGCTGAGTTCTAGTTGGTGGTTGTTATTATTTGTGGGAGTATTTGACATGGTGATATTAAGGTAAAGGTTATTTGGGATTTTTGTTAATGGTGGGTAGGATGAGTAAAGTTGTTGTATTGGGTTGAATGAAGGTAAAGGTGAGGATGAGAATTGGGGTTTTGGGAAAGGACCAATGGACCACCAAAGAACACATAAACACACTTGTGAGTGTGTGTACATTTCTAGGAAGTTTGTATTGTAATGACTTTTTAGATTTACGTCGATCGATAAAAACAAGTCATAATTATTATTTTTTTTTCCTCTCTAGTTTTGAAAAAGTTAGTTTTATATTTAAAATTAATTTTTTTATACCGCAGATAGTTAATAAAAAGGTATAGGTTATAAACGAAAGAAATAAAAATAAGAGTTTACGTTTAACTAATTAGTTTTTCAAACTTTAGGAGTTTTTGTTTTAAATATTTAAAATATAACAATTTCATATGTTCAAATTTTAAATGAAAAAGTATGTTCTTAATTTTGATTTAGCCAAATGCCACAAGCTTGAACAATTAATTTTTTCACTTTTCAAGATTGATTATTTTTGCAAAGAGTAATTATTAGATAACAATTTTGATGATTGTGTGTTGCTTTATCACGTAATTATTTGTAATAACTTGTTGTTACTTTATTACGTAGTTTTTTACTTTCATCCGTACGCATCTTTCGAACTAAATACATTGTATATTTGATGTGGATTAATATACAACTCGTTGAATTCATTTATCATAAACTTTTAATCTTTCAAAATCATATGATGCAATATGATGCACGTGTACATGATTCTTCGTAACTTGTTGATAGTCCAAGAACATGTCGGTTGTTGTAAAATTCCCCAACCTTCTTGACACCTTTTCAAAGTGTCCATGTTTCGACGCCTTGTGCCCATGTTTCGCTGATTTGAAATGATTTGACAAA